>JAODAL010000768.1:0-274192 GCA_025379985.1 Phyllomedusa bahiana
AAAGGGTGGAGGTCGGAGCAGCAGCATGAGGTCGGGCAGTGGCACAATGATATTTGGAGGTGGGCAAAAAAGTAGTGGGCCCACAGAGTGGCACAATGACACAGTGTGGAGGTCACGACAGCAGCAGCAGCAGCATGTGGTCAGACAGTGGCACAATGACATTCTGGAAGTGGAAAAAAAAGGAGTAGGCCACAGAGTGGCACAATGACACAGTGTGGAGGTCACGGCAGCAGCAGCATGAGGTCAGACAGTGGCACAATGACATTCTGGAGGTGGCAAAAACAGGAGTAGGCCACAGAGTGGCACAATGACAGAGAGTGGAGGTCACGGTAGCAGCAGCATGAGGTCAGGCAGTGGCACAATGACATTCTGGAGGTGGCAAAAACAGGAATAGGCCACAGAGTGGCACAATGACACAGTGTGGAGGTCACGGCAGCAGCAGCATGAGGTCAGGCAGTGGCACAATGACATTCTGGAGGTGGAAAAAACAGGAGTAAGCCACAAAGTGGCACAATGACACAGTGTGGAGGTCACAGTAGCAGCAGCTTGAGGTCAGGCAGTGGCACAATGACATTCTGGAGGTGGCAAAAACAGGAGTAGGCCACAGAGTGGCACAATGACAGAGTGGAGGTCACGTTAGCAGCAGCATGAGGTCAGGCAGTGGCACAATTAAATACTGGAGGTGGCAAAAAAGTAGTAGGCCACAGAGTGGCACAATGACACAGTGTGGAGGTCACGGCAGCAGCAGCATGAGGTCAGACAGTGGCACAATGACATTCTGGAGGTGGCAAAAACAGGAGTAGGCCACAGAGTGGCACAATGACAGAGAGTGGAGGTGACGGCGGCAGGAGCAACAGCATGAGGTCAGAGAGTGGCACAATGACAAAGTGTGGAGGTGGGTGGCAATACCAGTCCCTGGTAAAGATGGTTGGTGGCAGATGGAGAAACTGGCAGCAGATGTGTGGCATCAGGCGGATGGCGGCATCAGAATAGTGACTGAGGCAGGTAATTTGAACCCAAACTCATTTCTCACAGTTTGGGTGAGGCGTCATGGCTGATGTAGTCTGACGCCTAAGGCATTGGTGTGTGGAAATACTGGCCGATCCACGTCTGATTCATCTTGACAAAGGTCAGTCGTTCCACATTTCCCGTGGACAAGCGTGTTCTCCTTGGGGTAACGATGGCCCCCGCCGCACTGAACACCCGCTCTGATGCCACACTACTGGCCGGGCAGGACAGCTTCTCCAATGCAAACTCGGCAAGTTGCGGCCACACATCCAGTTTGGCTGCCCAGTAGTCCAGCGGATCTTCTAACTGGGGTGGCAGAGTGCTGTCCAAGTAGGCCACCACCTGTTGGTTCACGGACTGCTCCAGGTCCTGCTGCTGCTGCTGGCGACTACCCTCCTCACTAGGCGGGTGAAGGAAGCTGCTCAGCAGTAACTCCAGACTTAGGTTGCTGCTGATGGAGCTGGTACTGCTCCTACCCGCCCCCTACCTTCCTCCAGCAGCCGCGGCAGTAGCACGTGAGCGCTGAGGAACTCCCGGTCAGACCTGTCAGAGGAGGGACGATGCAGCACATATATCCCTATAGTATTTGAGTTTGTCCTCCCTCTCAATAGCTGGGAAAAAGGCTCCCATTTTGGACCGGTAGCGAGGGTCCAATAGAGTGGAGAGCCAGAAGTCATCGCTCTGCCGGATGCTGACTAGTCGGCTGACACGAGCCAGGCAAATCAGCATGCTGCGGGCCATCTACACAAGTGACTCCGAGGGGCTCCCTGCCTCCATCTCCACTGTATACTGCCACGGTGCTTGCGGGTCATCTGCCTCGTCTTCCTCATCTCCATCTACCTCCTCCAGCTGCTCCTGCTCCTCCTCTCTTGTCACCTGGGTAGAAAATCCACTAATTTCACCAGACAATGCTTCTGCTCCAATGTCCTCCTCCTCCATTTCAGTCCCCCCTCATGTGGCCACGAGATGTAGTAGCCACGTCTCCAGTCCCCTGCCCAGACAGATTTTTCAGCATCTGTTCCAGGACATGAAGCAGTGGAATGACGTTATTCATCCCGTAGTCCTGGCGACTGACAAATAACGTGGCCTCCTCGAATGGCCTCAACAAACGGCAGGTGTCACGCATGAGCTGCCACTGGCTGACATCAAAGTTACACAGGGGAGTACTCCTGTCCGCCTGGATCATCAAAAAATCGTTAATGGCCTTTCTTTGTTCATACAGTCGGTCCAACATGTGCAGGCTGGAATTCCAACGAGTGGAAACATCGCATATCAGAGTGTGTTGGGGGAGGCCGTTCTGCCGCTGCAACTCGAGGAGGGTGTTCCTGGCTTTGTAGGAATGGATGAAGTGCATGCACAGTTTCCTGGCCATTTTCAGAATCTTCTGAAGATCGGTGGAAGACTTCAGGAACCTTTTCACAATCAGATTGAACACATGCGCCATACAGGGAGCATGGACCATCCCTCCTCGGTGCAGCACGGACACCATGTTCCTCCCATTGTCTGTCACCATGGTTCCGATTTGCAGTTGGCGCGGAGAAAGCCACACATTGATTTCTTGCTGCATGACGCGGAGCAATTCCTCCCCTGTGTGACTTTGTTCGCCGAAGCAAGCCAGGTGTAGAACTGCATGACACCGCTGTGCCCTACACATGTGGTATATGGAGCATACTTGTGGAGGCTGAGATGGTGGTGGTGGTGGAGGAGGAGGAGGCGGACTTTGGGCGCAGGAGCCGCAGTTTGACAACGTTGAGGAGAAAGCGGGTCTCCTGTCCAAGTTGTTGGGTGCCTGAGCAGGAAGCAATTTTCCCCCAGTGGGCTGTAAAGGACATGAAACTGGCCTGACCGAGTTACAGCTCCAGACGTCCGCGCTGCCATGCACCTTGGAACAAACTGATAAACTCAAGGACTAGCCGACCTTCTGTTCTACATATTTATGAAGTGCTGGTACTGCCTTTTTGGAAAAGAAATTACGGCTTGGAACTCTCCATCTCGGCTCGGCAAAAAGCCATTAGTTCTCTTGAAGGGTGCAAAAGTCCACCATTTATAAAAGAAGGGACTGCAGTACCAACAACTTGGACAGGGGGGCACGGTCAGCTTCTGCCCCTTAGGATGGTTGGACGCATACTGTTGTCTCTTTGCAATCACCTCGCTGAACGACTGCTTGGCGCCATGAGTAGCAAGGAGCAGGAGCATCTGGACCGGGAGATGATGGCAAAGGAAACAGCTCCCTTCTGCAGAGGTGGTGGAGCCTTGACTGGCTGCAATGGCACGCGTGCCACTGGCCGGTGCTGCTGCGGTGGTGGGATGGACCACCACATCTGAGCCACGTTTCTCCCAGGCCACCGGATGGTGACGCTGCATGTGTTGACGCAGGGCCGTGGTGCCAACGTTAGCTCCCTGGCCACGCTTCATTTTTCTCCCCAAACAGATTCTACATATACCCATAATTCGGCTCCTCCGATGTCTTTAGCAAAGAACTGCCACACCGCCGAGTAGCTGATTTTACCGCCAACGCTCCGCACTGAGTGACTACTGCCATCGCTGCCTCGCTGAGCCCCTGTGCCGCTACTTTCTTGGACCTGCGAAGCGGGTTTTCTACCCCGTGAGTGCTTGGCTCCCGAACTCACACTGCTGCTACCCTGCTGACTCACGACCACACAACCCACTTGCTGGCTGCGCCGCTGCCTGACGCGCAAGCTGACCCCCCCTCTTCTCCTGAAGATGATGAATGCCCATTGCTTCACCCCGGGTTCCCCAAATGCAGTCGGCTACATCATCATTATTTGTGTTTAAACATTTACTGCTGTCCTCATCACCGGGTCTTGGTATGCCGAGGCTGACCCTCACAACATGAACTTCCCCATGTCATTCTCCACATTATACTTTTGCCGCCTACTGCAAGAAGCAGGGGATATTGGCCCCATTTCTTCGCTGCCAAGTAGCTGCTGACTGCCCTCCTCAAATTTTTCATCCTCGCTGTATAGTGGCGCTGAGCCGAGACCACATAGTAGATCTCTGGCTGAGGGAACCGGATGGGACAGAGGCGGGTTTAGGACAGGTGAGGGCCGCTGACCCGCTCCCGGGCCATGCCAACTAAGGGTTGGTCTGACGATCCCACCGACTCTTGGCTGGGGTTGTCAGATGTCATCTGGGAGGAAGTGGATGACCTAGTCAACAATCAAGAACCATTGGGTTGCTGAACAACACACGGCCGCTAGATGACAGCGGCAGTTTTTGCCTCACCGAGTGACCCCTGCTGCGACGTCCCCTTGCTGTGCTGCGACCTGGGCCTGGGAAAAGTTTTTGCCTTCTGCCCCTCGCAGGTGCGGAGCCTGCCACCTCCTGTCTGACATTCTGTTTGTTCTAAAATGTACAGCCACTGTTTGATGAAGCTATCTGTATATTATAAATAAACACCCTGTATTTGACTCCCAAAAGAACCCAGTAACAAGCTTGGGTAACCCTTGGATATAAATTGCGCTCCACAAATGGACAGGAAAAAATGTACTTGTATGTGCCGTTTAAAAAACTCTGTGTATTTTACTGAAAAAAGCACAAAAGTTAAATTTAAACCCTTCGGTATGATTATGCTACGAATTTTTCTGTGGCGGTGAAAAACAAATTTTAAAAATTTTACTGAGTAAACTCAGAAAAAATATTTTAAATTAACCCTTGGATGAAAATTTGCCCCCAAAAAGAATTGAGCAACAGAAACTACGAGCTTTGAGCGTGTTACAAGCGTTTTTTTTCTTGTAACAACAAAGGAAAATTTGTAATTAACCTTCGCTTGGAATTTTGCTACGGGAAAAATTCTTTTTTGGGGTGAATAAACGGTTTTTTCTTTTAGTCACCACCAGAGAAAAACGCTTTAATTAACCCCTGGATGTAAATTGCGCAAAAGAATTGAGCAACCAAAAACACCATTGGGGGGTGGCTTAGCAAGGCCCGAGTAAGGGGACGCACACTGGAGCTCCTCGGGCCCTCCCCTTTTCCCTGCCAAAACCCTGTCCCAAAATGGGGAGGACCGGCAAAAAAACAGAACCCCCAGAGGCACCCGCGTCCCGGCTCCCCCAGGAGGCATCGGGGTTCTTTCCCCCTAAACCCTGCATCCCACCCCGGGTCTCGGTCCCCCCTCCCCCCAAGATGGCCGACGCCGCAGGGATCCTCAGGCTCCCGGACGGGGGCGGTGAAGCAGAGAGAGCGCAATCATCCCCGCCCTCCCCCGAGGCTCCGAGGGTCCCTCAGCAAACCCGATGCCTCCCTGCTACGGGAAAAGGGGAGGCCCGGGCGCCTCCGTCCCCTCCGGCCCCTGGGACCCGACGGGGAAGCGCTGTTTTCCCCTTGTGCACGGGGTGGTCACCCCCTGCAGAAGTGAGAGCCGCGCGTCCGGAGCTGCCGGGGCGCTAAACCCCCTTGGGGGGTCATACTGGGGGGCTTTTTCCTAGCCCCCCCCGGGACCCCGGGGAGCTCCCATCTCCCGCACCATAAAACCCACCCAGCCGCCTGCAGTGGGATCCCCCAAATTGGTCCCGGGTCCTCATGGGATATTCCCCCCTTTAAAAAAAGTGGGGGGTTTTCAAGGGGCTCGCTGCGTGCCGCTGCCCAAACGGGCTCCTGGACTCCCTCCTGATCAAATGGGGGGCAGCCTCTTTTAAACCCGGGTGGCCTCTCCTCCCTATCAATACCCCTTGATTTTTGGGAGCGTCGGTGCCATCGCTGTCTACGCAGATTTGGGGGATTTGCCCACCTGCGGCTGATCTATTTCCTTGCTACAAAATTTTGCGGGCCCCATGGTTCTTGATTGGTTGACTAGAAAGAGATGCATGCACCTGGTCAGCGCATGGCACTTTGTCGCTCCCCTCAAAAGCCGACATCTCCACTTTGTCTACGCAGATGTCTGGGGAGTTCGCCCCACCGCGTGCTGATCTATTTCCCTTTGCATACAAAAGTAGATATTAGATCAACCCCCAACCCAGCCCTCTCTCACTTGGCTCGGTTACTGATGAGGTGGCGCCCCTTTCGCTAAAATATTGCCCCCCAAACAATTTGGTGACTTTGAAAACAGCAGGCGAAAACAATTAAACTTCGGGGGCCTCCCAAAATCTGTCCCTAATGCTGATCTTTTCGCAGTGGTCAGGGCTATTTTAAAAAGCCCCCTAGGGGCCCACCTACAGCTTTATTGAAAGGGAAGGGCTCACAGGCTTAAACCCTCCCAACCGGACGACCCGGCCCGCGGGATGTTGTATGCCGGGTCCTTTTTTGCCATGAAAGGAGGACATCATATTCGAAGCTCGGCGCCGCAAGCATTGTCCAAGGGGGAAAAAAAAAAAAAAAAAAAAAAAAAAAAAAAAAAAAAAAAAAAAAAAAATTTTTTGGTTTTTACAGGACTTATCCCGCCTCACCACCCCAGGGTGCCTGAAACCATTTTGGACGTTCTGAAAGAGAAAAATATCCCCTTTAAATGGGGATCCCCCTTTGCACTGCATGTCCGGTTGCCCAAACAAACTTTGACGTTCCCCGAAAAGGGAATTCACAGGGCTAAAGACTCCCAGCAAGAACTGTCATTTCCGAGGGGCCACCCTTGGTTTCTCTAGCCTTTTCAACCCCCCCAGCGGAGGGACGACGCAGCTTACTCTAACAGCCCGCCACCCGCCTCCACGGGGGGGCAGGTGATTCAAGACAGATCCTGGGGGTCGCAGGGCCCCGGGCCGCGGGCTTCCCCCTCTAAATTTCTTCGTGAGGACACTTTTTCGGAACCCCCAGGGGAGGTGTCCTACTCAATGCCCCCAAGGGGCCCCCCGTTAAGGGGGAGAATAGTCCTCTGTTTGGCTCTGGCGGACTTTTGACCCATAACGGGTTTTTTGGTGTGATGTCCTTTTACACTCTTTTGAATTTTTACTAGGTCTCTCCCTATACATCTGTAAATGGGCGGTTTATTAGCATGGTTAGTCTTGTTCATTGTATTTTTATTAGGCCCAACGGGAGCCCCCCTAGGTTCCTGACTCTTCCACTTTCCCCCCAATACGGGGCTCTGCTCTGGGTTCATAACATAGCGGGATTCACATTTTTTGATATTTTTTTTGTTTAGTTAACGCCAGGATTAGATTCTTGCTTTTGGGTTTCTGTCCGGTTCGGTTGTGTGGGGTTGTGTTGTGTGTGTGTGTGTGTGTGTGGTTGTGTGTGTGTGTGTGTGTGTGGTGGGGTGTGTTGGTGGGTATGCCCCCCCCCCCCCCTTTTTTTTTTTTTCTCTCCTTCTTTTTTCTTCTTCCTTTCCTCCTCCCCTTCCCCTTCCCTCTCTCTTCCTCCCTTTTTTTTTCTGCAGATTGGGTTTCCGGAAATTTTGGAGGCTTGCCCCAGTGGGCGGGACTAAGCCCCCCTTTGACTTTATAAATGGATCTCCGCATTGTTTTCTTTAACGCAAAGGGGCCTAAACACCCCGGAGAAACTTGCCGGGTTTTCTCCACCATTTTCCAAAGGCTGGGGTCCAAAATTGATGCTTTCAAGAGACCCACTTTAAGGTGGGGCCGGGCCCAAAATTTTTTTTCCCAAGAGTAAAATAATATCCTCTGGCCTTTCCCAAATTTGTCGTGAGCCAGGTTAGGGGAGTTGCTGTAGCGATTCACGGTCCCTGACCATCGGGTTTGCAGCTGACTACGACCCGGGGGGCCCGTTATCTTTTTAGCCCTTTCCATCAATGGAAAATTTTTTCCTTTATAAATTTATGCCCCGAACACGGCCGGGGGGTTTCCTTGAAACTCTGATTGACCCCTCTCTTCCCTTTATTCAGGGGAAATTTTTATACTTGGGGTGATTTTAATTTTAGTAATCCCACTTGGATAACCCCTTGGAAATCAGCCCTAGCATATTCAGCCATTAAAAAGGTGAAAAACCCCTCTCACTACTCCAGCTCTGTGATGTCGGGAGGATCATGCCCCCCCGATAGGGATACTCCTTCTTCTCCCCCCCCACGGCCCCTATAGTCGCTTTAACTATATATGGTCCAACATCTCCTTGCCGTGGACGGTGTTGCCTCCTTGGGAATTTCCTGTGGTTGCCCACCCCCCAGTGTTTTGCACTTGCGACTCCCCGCCACGGGGTGGAAGGTCGGGAAATTGGAAATTAATGAGTCCTACTTTGGACCGGTTGGGGTCGCTGATATGAGAGTCATTTTTCCCCAATTCCCTGTCTTTCTACCTCTGCCCCACTTCTAGGACTAACCAGTGGGAGGGCCCCTTTAAAAGGTGATCCGTGGCATTCTCATTAAACACGGCTCTAGGCTTAAAAAGATAAGCGGCTGCTCTCACAAAAGCTTCACTAGGTCTTACCCTTGAGGCATGCATAAAGGGGCCCCCCCCCTGAAGGGCCCGGGGTTGCTAGCGGCCGTCTGGAGGTGCGTGCCTTCTGGGAATCCCCGGGGTCTTTTTCATACAACGTTGGCACTCATTTTATGAATCGGCAACAAATGCGGGGGAGTTGGGCCCGGGCAGCCCATCCAGCGGCCCAATTCCCCCCCATCCCTAGCTAAGACCCTCGAACTCTGTGGTACAACGCTCTGAAGAAAATTTCTCAAACTTTTCCATGCGTTCTCTCCAAATTGTATATCTTCCCACCCCCTCCCAGCCCCACAACCCGGAGGTTTCCCCACCCGTCCCTTTTCTTCTAGAATCCCCCTTCAGGTGTAAGGGGATTGGAGGAAACCCTTCCCCTGATGGAGTTGCAGTCGGTATTAAAGGGTCTACCAGGTGGGGAAAGGCCAGGGCCCGGGTGGCTTCAGGGAAATTCTTTTTAAAACCTTTCGGGACTCACTCAGCCCAGTGCTCTTGGACGCCCTTTAACTCCCTCACAGCTGACACCCCTTCCCCCGTCCGACTACACTGGCACATTTGTTCATTCCAAGCCCCCGGGAAGGACCCCCAATGTTGGGGGCAGTTTCCGTCCCATCTTCCCTGTTAAAGTGGAATCTGAAAATCTATGCGAAATCTTACAAAAATTAATCCCCTCCTAAACTCGATAATTCACCCCCCAGGTGGGGTTTGTCCGGGGGAGGGGCGCGCGATAAACCCCTTAAAAAATCTAGATATTTCCATCATGCCAAACCTTGGGTCCCTCTGGTGGTATTATCCCTGGGGCAGAGAAGGGGTTCGACCCCCATTTTTTTGGCCTCATTGCACCAACCCCAGCCCTTGGGTCTTGGCCCTAATTTTTTTAGTAAGATTGCTGCCCCTGTACGCGCGCCCCCTGCTCGTTCCCCAAAATCAAAGGTGCCCCGTCTGCTTCCTTCTCAAACTCAAATGGGACAGACAGGGGGTCCCCCTTTCCCCGTTGTTATACGTTTTTGGTGATGGGAGAGTCGGATGGCGGTTTCAAATCTAACCCTGATATCAAAGGGGTTACATTGGGGCGGGAGTATAAATGTCGGCATTTGCGATGACCTTTTGGTTTAATCAAAACCCCCCATCTCCCTCCCAGCCTGATGGCCGTAATAGAAACTTTGGGGATGGTAAAAATTTTAAAAACAACGTTTCCAAATCTGAGGTCCTTGGGGTTAGAGTCATACCCCCAGATCAGGCTTCCCCCAAAAAGTCCAATTTTCCTTTCCAAAATGGGCCCCGTGGGGTATTTCTTTTGGGGGCATATCTTGAGGACTTGTCGAGGTTTTTGTAACAATTTACTTCCTCTTTGATAAAACAAAGGGACCTGATTGCTGCAGAATAAGGAATGTCCGGTTTGGGAGAATCATCTTTAAAAAAGTCGGTTCTACCCAAAGTTCCTATACCTT
Organism: Phyllomedusa bahiana; assembly: GCA_025379985.1. Lineage (NCBI taxonomy): Eukaryota > Metazoa > Chordata > Amphibia > Anura > Hylidae > Phyllomedusa > Phyllomedusa bahiana. Next base: position 9,791 of record JAODAL010000768.1, read on the forward strand.
TTTCAAACTTTCCCCCTTCATGTCCCCGCGCAGTTTTGGAATACCCTTCCCAAAAATGTTTTACGGCTTTTTGTGGTCTGCACGGAGACCCCCGGATAGCTACGACACTTTTAACAAGGTCAAGGGTCTGGGGCACGGACTGCCGACTGAAGATTATACCCGGCTTGCCCATTCGGGTTCCTGGGGCTGGCAGGAGGGGGGGGGAAGCTTTGGGTCAATTATGAGGCTTAGTTCTTCCTGTGGGTTTTCTCCCCTGGACCCGGACCCCCGCCTTGGTAGTGGGTTTTTCCCCTCTTCTGCGTGGGCAGACCTGTGTCCCCTACTCCAAGGGGAAATCCCCCTCTTGATAGATGGGGGGGGGGGGGCCCCTTTTGTGCCCATACGACACCTGATTCCCTCGGGGTTTCACCCAGGAGTTTTGGGTGGAACAAAAGATCCCCCTACGTCTCTACGGGGGCCTCTAAGGGGGAAAGCGACCCCCCCCTTTTGGGAACATCTTGGAGAGACCCCAGTCCTGCAGTGCTATTTCAAATTGCTCACTTTAACTTTTTTCCAAAAAATTTAAATTAATGTATTTGACAAGGCCCCCTTTTGACTTTTGATCAATGGGGGGTGTCGGCTGCAAAATTTAGGGACTCCCCATCATTCCCATATAAATTATTGCTCTCTGGAAGGATGGTTCCCCCTTTTTTTTGCCTTAAATGGGGGGGGAATTGGGTCCTCCTTTCCCCACCCCAATGGGAAACGATGTTTTCCAGATGACCCCCCCCGGCATTTGGAGCGCCCCCCAAAAATCAGGGGACTGTTTCAAAATTCTCTCCGGGGGTCGGGTGCCTGTATCTTGCAAGAATTTTTCCCTCCACATCGGATCTGTGCTGGGTTTTGGGGAAAAGGAAAAAAGGGGACCATGGCCCCAATGGTGGGATGCTTTGCTACGGAGCTCTGATCCGGCCCGAGGTGATTGAGGAAGCACTGGAGTCTCGATCCCAAATTCTCCGGAGGCCTGCTGCTTTCATGATCCCCCCTCTAAATGATAAATTTAAAAGTTTCCTTTAAAGCACCTTTCTTTAAACTCCAAAAATTGATCCCACCAAATGGAAATCTACTTCCCCCGTCCCTGGATGAATGGTTTTCGGAGTTGGGTCTGTGAGACGGAAAGGAGGGGGATTTCCCATACCCCTTAACAAATGGTAAAAATTCGTAAGAATTTGGGGTTAGTGGGCGCTCTTTTTAAACCCCCCTTTTTCTTTTCAATTACCCCTTTTGTGTGTGTGGTAGGTGAGCCGCCCTTTTTTCCCCCGCCCTTCCTCCTACCCTTTTTTCCCTCCCTCTTTCTATCCCCCCTGTCCCCCTTTTTTCTTGTTGTTTGTGGGGTTTTGGGTGTATTGTGTGAAAGTTTTTGTTTGTCTACATGTTGATATTTTGTTTCCTGGCTTGCTCCCAAAATCGAACGCGGTTTCTTTTAGGCCCTAATCGCGGGGGCACTTCAGTTCCCTTATTGTATTGGTTCACTTGCTTTTTTTCATGTTGGGGGAAGGGCTTCTACTTCAAAGTGGCTCCTAACAAGGGTTTCGTTTTTGTTGATTGATTCATTGCTGCCTCCATAACGTTCATCTTGATCTAATTTACTGTGGCCCGACACCTATGTAACCATTCATCATTTTATTTGTCATTTTCTGCAAATGTCTTTATTTTGAATCACTGTTTTATTCCAATAACATTTTCTTGAATAGAAAAAAAAAAAAAATACCAGCGGAAATTCATGTGCTGTGAGAATAGCATTAAATGTTTGCGCGCAGTGGCGCAACGGACTTCAGATCCCCAAAACCCCAAAAAATCACAAATAGAACTTAAAAGAAGCGTCTCTGAGACAAACTGAGACACCCCCAAAATGCGATAAAAAAATTCTTTAGTAAAAGCTATTAAACAGCCGGGGCACCTTCCCCATCAGTAAGTGAGAGCGGTATGAGTCCAGCTCGCGCCCGACTTTTTATAGTGCGGTGACGTATAGAATCCCGCCGGGCTCTGATTGGTTTTTCTGCACATGTAGGGCTATGCCCTTTTCCTCCCAGAGTGCTTTGCCAAAGTAGCGCCTGTGCTACAGCCTTTTACAGAAAAGCGCATTCGTTCACCCAAAATACCCCAAATTCGACTTCTTCCCAACCGAAGTTTTCCCCGAAAATTTAAACGAATTTTCCCTTGTTAGAATCAATTCGCCATCTCTAATAAAGATATTAAATCAAGTTCATACATTAATAATAAAAGTAATATTTATTCTCTAAATTACGCACATAAAACCATCCAACTATGCTTCAGTGTAAATTTGGACATAATTTTGTTTTTATTATTATTTCAACTTTAATAAAAACAATAATAATTAATTCACTGGTGCTTGCAGGAGCTGCGCTGGGATCAGGGCTGTTTAGTACAGCCCCAATCTCACCGCTGCTGCGGCGCCCGGAGACGCAAACCCCGATGTCTGCAGCGACGCCAAAAGATATCACTCCAGACGAACGACCTGAAATGCCCGACGTCAAAAGACGGTGGGCGGTCATTAAGGAGTTAAAATAACGATGCTGAAACACTGAAGAACTGTGGCAGGCAGTCCCGCTCCTCGGCCCACAGGCCGCGGGCGCACCCGTGGCCGCCCCCCCCGGGTGCTTGCCGGGGTCGGGTGGCGCCGCTGGCCGCGGGACGAGCGGTGGGTCCGCAGCACACAGAGACTCACCTGACCTCGTTCCTGTCCCGTCCACGCCCTCTGCTGGCCGAGGAGCGCGTGCCCATTCCCTAGGGCGCGCGCTCGTTCTTGGAAATTTAACGGGCCAGCGCCCCGGTAATTGGCTAATTGCCGGGCGCTTCCCCTATTTAAGGTTGCGCTCCACAATCACTCCTTGCTGGATCTACGTTGCCTCGTGCCTTAGTAAAAGCATTCCTTAAGTGTATTTTCACCTTACCGTGTACCAGACCTCTTGCTACGTTTCTCGACTCCGAACCTCTGCCGCCTGCCCTGACCTTCCTGCCTGTCCACGACCACGAACCATTGCCGCCAGTCCTGACCTTACTGCCTGCCCACCGCTACGATTCTTGGATTACGATTCTGTACCACGCTGCACCTCGGCCGCCATCGCAAGCAAGTCACGTCAGGGGTAGCGACCTGGTAGCCTCATGCCGCAGCAAGTCCATCCCACTTTGCGGCGGGCTCTGGTGAAAACCGGGGGCTACTTAGACTCCGCTACCTGGCGTGGATTAACTATCATCGCTTGCGGTGGTCCAGAGGATTCACTACCCAGCCGTTACAAGACCATTGAGATTATCAGGATGTTCTTATCTGAGACGTCATAAAATTGTATCACCTATCACTTATTCAAAGTATATTGGAGTGAAACTACTTTATAATTTGCATTCACTGTGAATAAGCACTGCATTATGATATTCTATTCAAGGAATAGTTTTCATAATTGCAGAATTTTGAGAATTTACGGGCATAGTGGTATAATTTGAACTTTGTACAACTGTCGACCAAAATATACATATATAAATATAATATACTAAGTAAAGAAATTAAGAATAAACACTAGCTCTAAACAAATGTCAAATATGCCATAAAGTGTGTAAGAACATAACACCAAAACTAGAAGTTAAATAAAATTATAACAAATGAGGTCCTTATACAAGGCCCTAACATGAAATCTGCATTGGGACATCTTTCTCTTCAGTGATGACCATTTTTTTCAGGTATATATTTATGTGTGATCTTATTTAATCATGTTTCTGTCACTTCATGTTCATACTGGGAATTGGAAAAGCAAGTCACAAGTTATCTTCAAGTGACTTGGAAGAACAGGTCGTATACTAATGTATTTATATGATTGTAATATGATATATGGTAGTTGTTTTGGAATTGTCTGTGAATTAAGGGAAAAGCTAAAGGTTATGTAGGGTGAGCCACCGATAGATAGGGCCGCCCTTTCTGGGGCGATTGCTCTGTCTTGTGTTTTAGGGACAAAATACGAGAAAATTGTAGGGATAGACTGTCTGTCCAAAATGAATAGGTATCGTGAGTTTCCTTCATAATTTATTACCTTTATGATATACCTAGCTGAGTTACCCCTATGTTCACAATTGACTATAATTCACTCCAGAGTATTTTTTGATATGGCTAGGAATTTTTAAAGTGTATCTAGTAAAAGTTATATTTTAAATTGAGTTTTGTTTTCTTTGGAAGTGATTATTTATATTTGGAACCCTTAGGGTGCTTTTATACGGTAAAGACCAAATACCGCAAAAGCCAACCGGTATTTGGTATTTTTTTTTTGACACACAGGGGGGCGGCTTTGGTCCGTGGTTTGCGTATTCAAGCTGTCCCCCCTCGCATCTACATGTTCATGTTCTACACGAAAACCGGGCGAAAAAATGAACATGTTCTAAGTTTTTCGGACCGTCGGCAGTCTAAAAAAAATGTCCAGCGGAAAATCCGTGCAGTGGAGACTGCTGCACGGATTTTCCATAGAAGTCTAAGGGGAAGCGTTGCTTGTCAGTTTTTCAACTGTCTGAAAAACCAACAAGTAACCGGTGCCGTGGGGGCAAGCCCTTATAGTACATTTTTTGTTCTGTGAGTATTTTTCTTTTGTGATGGCGTTAAACCATGGAATCTGATGAAGTGTGATACACGAAATGCATCCATTGTATGAAAAAAAAAGTAATTTACAAGCTACTGGATGTTCTGCGCTGATTTTGGCCATGGCAAACATCAGTCCTTTAGTTTATCTCCATCACCTATGTAGATATTTTCTAAGTCTCATGGCCTGGCTTTAATGTTAGAAAGGATTAGCCAGTGGCCCTCCTGCAGGGGACTCTGTATTCTCAATTGGGTTCCTATTATTGGATGCTTCACGGGGAGACGTGCCTTCATTGCACAATTCCGAAAGGTTAGTAGTATATACTGAAAGTATATACTATTTTATTGTCAAATCATGTTTATTGTGTTTGTCTCTTTCTGTCTTTATTTCATTTCTGCAGTATAGTATTTGTGGGCACTAGGCAGCAGTTTAGGTACAATAATGGGAGTAGCAGCGGGAATGGTAATGTCAAAGAATGTTGCTTTAGACACTGGGAAAGGGCTGCAGTCTACTTTATGGTCACTATATGGTGGTACTATTGTATTGTATTCAGTAACAATGTAGTGGAATTATTCAGACACTATGTGGTGTAAATTTGTAGACATAATGGGCGACATGTATGAATGGGGCTGCGCCAGATATCTGGCGTCTTTTCAGCCCAATATCAGGCACAGCCCCGTTCACTACACGTATTACATTGCGGGAGGCAGGGTGCACTAGAACCGTATGAAGCTATAGGTTTATAGCTTTGCTATGGCATTTTTAGGCGCATTACTGCTGAAACAGGTAAACCACTTTCAAAGTGGTATACCTGAGCCAGAACTGGCACCTGAGCACTGGAATGCGCCTGATTTATGACCCACTGTAGAGCGGGCCCATAAATCAGGAGCAGTCTATGCTGTTATTAGGCGCATGAAATTTGGCGTGCGAACGTCAAATTTCATATGTCGCCCAATGTGGCAATATTATTTGGCCTTTGTGTAGTAGTATTACATATTTAGTATATGACTATGCTAACCCCCCCTCCCCGCATGAAATAATGCGCCACAATGCACCACAGTGCTTCACCAGATAACTGCCCCCTGTAGCCATGTAATACCCACCTGTAAGCAGACAGTAGCCCCAGTAGCCACAATAGTTGCCCCTGTAGCCAGATAGTTGCCTCTGCAGCCATGATAGTTGCCCCTGTAGCCATGTAATACCCCCCTGTAACCAGATAGTAGCCCCAGCAGCCATGATAGTTGCCCCTGTAGCCAGTGTCCCCCCTGTAGCCAGTGTCCCCCCTGTAGCCAGTGTCCCCCCTGTAGCCAGTGTCCCCCTTGTAGCCCGTTGCCCCTGTAGCCAGTGTCCCCCTTGTAGCCAGTGTCCCCTGTAGCCAGTGTCCCCCGTGTAGCCATGCCCCTTGTAGCCAGTGGCCCCCTTGTAGCCAGTGTCCCCCTTGCAGCCAGTGTCCCCTATAGCCAGTGTCCCCCTTGTAGCCAGTTCCCCCCCAGTGTCTCCCTTATAGCCAGTGTCCCCCTTATAGCCAGTGTCTCCCTTGTAGCCAGTTGCCTCTTGTAGCCAGTTCCCCCTTGTAGCCAGTGTCCCCCTTGTAGCCAGGGTCCCCCCTGTAGTCAGGGTCCCCCTTGTAGCCAGGGTCCCCCTTGTAGCCAGGGTCCCCCTTGTAGCCAGTTGCCCCTTGTAGCCAGTTGCCCTCTTGTAGCCAGTGTTGCCCCTGTAGCCAGTGTCCCCCTGTAGCCAGTGTCGCCCCTGTAGCTAAGGATTTTAAAATAATAAAAATGTACTTACCTTTCCAGGATCCCTGCAGCGGCCAGGCCCCGGGATTCAGTGTAAGCGGCGTGACGTCATCACACCGCTTACACTCAGCTCCCGGGGCCTCCTGGGACACACGGGAGCCGAGACTGAGTGTCGCAGGGGGCGTGGTGAAAGCCGTGCGGCCCCTGCGACGCTGCTGTGTATGTGTCGGCGTTCTGACTGAGCGCTGATATATACAGGGGAGGAGGCATGTGGGGAGCGATCCGTCCTGCCTCCTCCCTGTACCGGCAGCTGCACCAAGTGTGAGTTAGACGCTAACCGCGGGGCGGGGTGAGGGGAGCCTCGGCGCCCCGGGCGAATGCCTGCCTCGCCCGCCCCTAGGAACGGCCCTGGATGTATGGGTAGGCAGGGAGGAAAAAAAATGAAGAGCCAAAAAATTATGACCGGCTGTCAGGAAGGAGTCAAGCATGAACAGGAATAGAGGCTTAGATTAGCTGAATCGCTTATCTGTCCTCAAGAAACCAACCTAGGATGGTGTGCCGGACTCTTTCAAATAATTTTTGTGTTTTATTGAAGGTGGAATATGCGTTTTATGTCATACAGATACTTCGTCATGGATATACATTTTGCACAATGCATACAACTCCCCTGCTTATTACTTCTTTGGACATATAGTTATAGCACTTTTCTCTAGAATGGATTCCCTGTATATTACACACATACACATTTCATACACATACACCTCATACATGCATATATATTAAACATACATATAACACACAAATTACATACATACACTCACCGGCCACTTTATTAGGTACACCATGCTAGTAACGGGTTGGACCCCCTTTTGCCTTCAGAACTGCCTCAATTCTTCGTGGCATAGATTCCACAAGGTGTTGCAACGATGCTCAATTGGTACCAAGGGGCCCAAAGAGTGCCAAGAAAATATTCCCCACACCATGACACCACCACCACCAGCCTGAACCGTTGATACAAGGCAGGATGGATCCATGCTTTCATGTTGTTGACGCCAAATTCTGACCCTACCATCCGAATGTCGCAGCAGAAATCGAGACTCATCAGACCAGGCAACGTTTTTCCAATCTTCTACTGTCCAATTTCTATGAGCTTGGGCAAATTGGAGCCTCAGTTTCCTGTTCTTAGCTGAAAGGAGTGGCACCCGGTGTGGTCTTCTGCTGCTGTAGCCCATCTGCCTCAAAGTTCGCCGTACTGTGCGTTCAGAGATGCTCTTCTGCCTACCTTGGTTGTAACGGGTGGCTATTTGAGTCACTGTTGCCTTTCTATCAGCTCGAACCAGTCTGCCCATTCTCCTTTGACCTCTGGCATCAACAAGGCATTTCCAGCCACAGGACTGCCGCTCACTGGATGTTTTTTCTTTTTCGGACCATTCTCTGTAAACCCTAGAGATTGTTGTGCGTGAAAATCCCAGGAGATCAGCAGTTTCTGAAATACTCAGACCAGCCCTTCTGGCACCAACAACCATGCCACGTTCAAAGGCACTCAAATCACCTTTCTTCCCCATACTGATACGGTTTGAACTGCAGGAGATTGTCTTGACCATGTCTACATGCCTAAATGCACTGAGTTGCCGCCATGTGATTGGCTGATTAGAAATTAAGTGTTAACGAGCAGTTGGACAGGTGTACCTAATAAAGTGGCCGGTGAGTGTATACATTATACATGGGGTACCTTGTATAGATCTTTCATTAGGGACAAAGAAACTTCAAGTTACACTTTTGTAAAATATATTAACTAAATGCTGACCACCCATTGACCTTAAATGTCCAGGTGGTGGTCATCAAACCCTGCACGGCCATTTTGTAACGGCCATGAAGCATGTGCAGCTGGACAGTAATTGTGCAGCTGTTGTAATGCAGAGCCGGCTTTCAGCGGCAGCCAGGCTCTCACCTGAGAAGGCAGGGATGGATTATTACCCTCCCTGCCTTCCCGATCATTGTATATGTAAATGCAGGAGGGCTGAGCAACACTTGTTTCCTTTAGCAACCACTTCCTAAACTTCTTTTGTATTGTGGAAAGAGGTGCAGTGTTTGGGACGTGTGATGCACGCACAGTAATAACTTGACACAACTCGCTGTTCAAGGAAACTCCAGCTTTCACTCACCGCATTTGTCTTGGTTACAGTCACTTTCTTCAGCAGCACACCAGGCAAGGGTACATTTTCTCCATGCAGCCACACTTTCACTGGGGGGACTCTCTCTGGTCAACCCCACACTGGTCCACACCTGCCAAGTAGCCTTTCCTTCCGGGTTCACCAGGAGGGCCTCTTTTCAGCCAGGGTTCTGTGGGTATCGTACCAAGAGGCCTGGACCTACTTATCCCTGGAGGTCCGCTCTGTAGGCGCAGCTCTCTGTACAGTCCCCCTGTTCCTGCCTGTGTCCCAGCTCTGCTCTTCATGACCCTTCTTGCTCCTAAGGTCAACAGTGAGTGGGTCTTCACACTGACCTCCCTTTCTCTTTCTCTTAACAACTTAACTCTACACATGTCTAGCACTATGCTAGACGCAGGACCAAAGGCTCCCAGGAATCTGCTTCCTTACATTTCTGCTGAGAGCAACTCCAACTCTGAATTACTTTTGGTGCAATCCGTAAGGTTATGAGTGGCGATTATGATACTAAGTTTTACGATTCCCTGCATGGTTAAAACTGTCATAGTTAAGTGAACGTCAGACACATATTTAGATTTACCTATTGTAGGCGCCACAACATTCTATGGTGAATCTAATATATAGTATATCACATTATACACATCCATGCTATTTTGACATCACTGACGATAAGTATTTTGTTGTCACTGTTGGTAACTTAATACTACAGTTTGATAATTACTGGAGTTCAGGGCCGGACTGGGATTAAAAAGCAGCCCTGGCAATGAAGCCGAACCAGCCACTTACAATATTTCCCCCTCTTCATGGAACAAAAAACATTGTGCAATGCAGCAAATTTCGCTTAATCTCCCCCCCCCCCCCCATCCCTCCATCACTACTTCATTAAATTTGTTATATACACAACAGAATGAGGAAAATAAAAGAACCCAATTTTATTGTACCCCTAGATATCACTTATGTCACATACTGCACCCCAAAATGTATTTTATTGCATACCATACACCAGAAATGACATCACTCACTGCACCCCAGAAATGAATTATATTACACATGGTAGCCACAGAAATGAAAGTACTAACTGCACCTTACAAATGAATTTCACATTGTACTCAAGAAATAATATAATTCACTATACCCCAAAAATGTATTATATTACACACTGAACCCTAGAAATGAATTACATTACTCACTGTACTGCAGATATTACATTACACACCGTACCCCAGAGATTACATTACTCACTGTGCTCCAGAGATTACATTACACCGTACCCCAGAGATTACATTACTCACTGTACCCTAGACTAAATTACCCACTGTACAACAGAGATTACATTACCCACTGTACCTCAGAGATTACATTAGACACCGTACCCCAGAGATTACATTACACACCATACATGAGAGATTACATTACTCACTGTACCCTAGAGATTACATTACACCATACCCCAGAGATTACATTACTCACTGTACCCTAGAGATTACATTACACACCATACCCCAGAGATTACATTACTCACTGTACGCCAGAGATTACATTACTCACTGTACCCCAGAGATTACATTACACCGTACCCCAGAGATTACATTACACTGTACCCCAGAGATTACATTACACACCGTACCCCAGAGATTACATTACACCATACCCCAGAGATTACATTACACACTGTACAACAGAGATTATATTACACCATACCCCAGAGATTATTACATTACACTGTACCCCAGAGACTACATTAGACAAGGTACCCCAGAAATTGTGTGTGTATATATATACATATATTGAACACAGACACACTGCACACTTAGAGTGGGTTCACATGACGGTTTTTTGGCACTGACGGTGTTGTTTGCTTATTGGAAATCCTGCGCTTGCAAACGAGCAAACGACCCGGAATGCAAGAGGCAGATTTCTCCCTCCTATCCCTTAGGGCTGTTTAGTGCGTAAAACGCCTTGAAGAATTGTGTATAAGCGCTGACAGTACACAGCGAAAATACTCAAGTAAAATCAGTGTCATCTAAACGATGATACTCATTTTACATAGGTTATAATGTAAATCAGTTTCCTGTCAGATAGGACGCCGGTTCTGAGGCAGATCCAGCACTGAATCCACCCCAGAAACAGCATTCATATCTTCTGCATGAACGTACCCTTAAAGGGGATTTGCCAAGACGGGACTTACCTAGCTCCGGTCAGCAGGAGAGCAGGATGTATACAAATCATGCTGAGTCCTGAAGCTGCAGGGGAGAGAGGGTGGGGGCGAGTGAGGAATCCAAGGGAGCGTCTCAAAACTTAAGTGAAATAATAAACAGTACAAGAGTGGATTCTCAATACAGCAAGACAGCCTCAGACTGCACTGTCTACCCGGTGCCTTAAAAGCTCATTCATTTTGCCTGTCATCAGATAAGAAGTGTTTCACGCAAGCGTGGCCTGTCAGCTCCTGGGTCGTGACTAGGGAAAGCATTAAGGTAACTAAGGGGGATTGAGAAATGCTGTAGCTCTCAGAGTTTTCACTTTTTTTAATCACATATATTTAGAAAAGTGATTAAATACCCATTTTGGAGGTTCCCACGTCAACATTACATGGTGGCAAAACCCCTCTAAGGTATGTTCACACGGCGTATAGCGGGGTGTACTGTGCATTCTGCTATATGGCAGGTGTTTTGGAAGTGTTGCGCTGGCCAGGCAATACTTCTAAAATGTTGCGGGACGGCTCCATTCACTTTCATTTTCCCTGGCACGTAAGTGCAGGTAAGAAGTGACATGTCACTTCTTTCTCCTGGCGCGCAGTGCATGTCGGGGAAAACGGAAGTTAATCATATCTCTCAATGAGAGCTATGAATTACTGTACTTACAGTCCATACTTCGGGTCGTCTTGCAGTGCAATTACGCCCTGAAATACAGACCACAAAGACGCTGTGTGAACATGTCCTTACATGCACATAAGCAGAACAAAAACGGATGGCAAAACATGCATAGCAAAACATAAACAAAACACCTGCTCGTCTGAGCGCTTACTAACAATGGCGTAGCTCCCTCACTAGCACCTTGTTGGTCCAACACTGGCTGCCACCAGTGTGAACCCCTCCAGCCCAGAAGGTAGACTGGAGGTACAGCCGACGCCCAGTCAGCTTACCTGCTGACCTTATATACCGTCGGGAAATCCCGGAGTGGAACCATGGGGAGTAAGCACCCACCCTGCTCTATGCTCACTCCCACTGAAAGGCCGACCCAGGACTGGCTGGTAGCCATACTAACAGACAGATTAAACATAGGTCGACAGTTTGTACAATGGCCTTTCACTCCACCAAGGCACCTTACTTTGGTGGCATGTATCTTGCTCTCCCCAGACATATGTCCAGAACCTGGGTGGTACATATATGCCATTGCAGACTCTTCCAGCTGCGGGCTTACATATCCCCCCCTCTGCTCTGACCTGTGGGGCGGAGCACTTTGTGCCATGAAGTTATGCTCCCGCGACAGTGCATCTGCATTCACTTGTTGTGACCCGGGGCGATGTTCTACAGAGAACTTAAAGTCCTGTAGAACCAAGAACCACCGGGTCAACCTTGCATTTTTCCCTTATTTTGGGTCATCCACTTTAGGGACGAATGGTCCGTGATGACTTTAAAGGGTCTACCTATCAGGTAGTAGTGCAGCGACAATAGCCCACTTAATGGCCAGGCATTCTCTCTCTACTATGGCGTAGTTTTTTTTTCTGCCGCTGACAGTTTCCTGCTGAGGTACACTACCGGGTGCTCTTCTCCCTCAACCAGCTGTGACAGGACAGCCCCTAAACCCACCTCAGAGGCATCTGCCTGGACCAAATTTTCCTTCTGAAAGTTTGGGGCAACGAGTATGGGTCGCTTGCAAAGTACCTCTTTTAGATCTTGTTCAGCCTCCTGGTTCCACTTGACCATAGTGGACTTGGACCCTTTGGTGAGGTCCATAAGAGGGGCTGCTATGGAGGCAAAGATAGCCACGAATCTCCTATAGTACCCCGAGATACCAAGAAAAGCCCTGATCTGTTTCTTGGAGACCGGTTGAGGCCAATTCCTAATCGCCTCCAATTTGTCCATTTGGGGCTTGATGACTCCCCTCCCAATGTCATAGCCCAGATAGCGAGCCTCCTCGAGCCCTATGGCGCACTTGTTGGGGTTGGCGGTTAACCCTGCTGCCCTTATGGCGTCTAAGACGGCCTGCACTCGGGCTAGATGGGATTCCCAGTCTGTATTAAAGACCACCACATCATCCAAATATGCCGCCGCATATTTTCTATGGGGCTGCAGGATGATGTCCATCATCCTCTGGAATGTTCCGGAGCCCCATGTAGGTCAAAGGGAAGGACAACATAATGAAAGTGTCCATCTGGGGTGGAAAAAGCAGTTTTCTTCCTGGCTTCCTTTGTGAGGGGCACCTTCCAATAGCCCTTGGTCAGGTCTAATGTACTAATGTACCTTGCAGGTCCTAGCCGCTCGACCAACTCATCAACCCGGGGCATCGGGTAGGCATCAAATTTGGATATCTCATTGAGCTTGCGAAAATCATTGCAGAATCGCAAGCTCCCATCAGGTTTCGGTATGAGCACTATAGGGCTCAACCACCCACTTTGGGACCTTTCTATGACCTCAAGCTCCAGCATCTTTTCAACTTCCTCGGCAATCGCTTGCCTCTGGGGCTCAGGCACTCTATATGGCCTCAAACGTACCTTCTGGCCGGGTTCTGTCATGTGTAATGACCCCAGTGTGACCTGGCAGTTCTGAAAAAAACCCTGACCGATTTCCTTTGTTGTAAGACCTGGTTTTCCTGCCGCTGTGCTTCGGACAATGACTTGCAGAAATTCAGACATGGTCGTAACTCTACCGTTTGGAACCCTATTGCTCTCTTACCAACCAGTAGTACTATTGACGGTCCTTCCGTGCTTACTAAGTGTTGCATTATGGTATTCTCCTGCTCCCAGGTCTCCTTGGCTATGTCCAAGGAGACCTGGGAGCAGCTGGAGGTTGGTGTTCGCCTGTAATAATTGCTTCACCAGCTCATCCATCTTGGGTGTCTTCGCTGGTTGCACCGTTGCCGCTTTAATCCACGACATATATTGGAACCACTTTTCGCTGCCTGTCTCTTTAAGAGAAGCGTCTCTTTAAAATGCCCACAGCATCCTCCACCATATGTGAGCGTGCACAGCTCTGGGATCACCGCATGAGTCTTTCAGGCATGAGACAGATGCAGAAGTCAGGTATAAACAGTTCCTTGGCTCCGTGGATTTATTTCATAAGCAGAACAAAAATGGATGGCAAAACATGCACAGCAAAACATAAACAAAACACCTGCTCATCTGAGCACTTACTAACAATGGTGTAGGTCCCTCACTAGCACCTTGTTGGTCCAACATTGGCTTCCACCAGTGTGAACACCTCCAGCCCAGAAGGTAGACTGGAGATACAGCCGACGCCCAGTCAGCTTACCTGCTGACCTTATATACCGCCGGGAAATCCCGGAGTGGAACCATGGGGAGTGAGCACCCACCCTGCTCTATGCTCACTCCCAATGAAAGACCGACCCGGGACTGGCTGGTAGCCATACTAACAGACAGATTAAACATAGGTCGACAGTTTGTACTGTCGACATCTATTTAACAATGGCCTTTCACTCCACCAAGGCTCCTTACCTTGGTGGCATGTATCTTGCTCTCCCCAGACATATGTCCAGAACCTTCCAGCTGCGGCCTTACAATATATATATATAATATATATATATATATATATATATATATATATATTATATATACACACACACACACACAACTAGACACATGGCTGTATATACAGTATATACATATCTCACATATACAGTGCATATCCTACTCACATGCACACACAACGTCTAGCACCCTTGTGCCCTCCTTTCCTGTTTCCTGTAGTCTGGTGCATATGGCAGCTTCTTCCTCCCACTACAGACAGGGGAGGCAGGAGCCACTGATTCTTTTGGCAGGGCTGAGCATGGGGGAAGTGGTATACGAGGGAAGGAAAAGTTACCTACACAGCCCCAGATACAGAGTGTGCTGGACTGTGAGCAGCGTTCTGATTGGTGAAGCAACCCCTGCTGACTCCTGCTCTACCAATCAATGCTGCTCTCATTCTGCACTGACACTTGAGGCTGCAACCTACTCTGTCCTCTCAAGATGCACAGAAATAAAGGAGGCAAAGGGCTAGCTTCTTCCTTCTCCGAGTACATTGATCACCTTGATATCAAGTCACTTGCTAACAAGTTCATTGCAGGCAATGAGCGTAGGCAGCAACTGTGTGGAAACTTCTGAATGACTTGTTTAACAATATTGTTCCATGTTATTCGGTGTAATCTGTCAATGCTGTGTTCAGGTTGTGTTATTTAACATTCCAAAGACAACAAATTATTAATGTGCTGCATAGTCAAAGTAGTTTGGCAATTGTTTTCAGTATAAATGTTTTGTAACATGTAATTCTATCATAGTGTACCGTCAGTCAGTCTTACATTTACATCATGACACTGGATGCAATTTGAGAAGTTGCCGTGCTAACATTATTACTTATTAGTCAATGTTCAAAAGACAAATAAACTGTACTAAAGAAGACCACATTTCTAAACATTTACTGATATCTAGGAATAAGATTTACATATTAGATAAATTTGCTGTAGTGACTTACTGTATTCTCATGCTTTCATATAGATTATTTTTTATTGAAGTGGCTAAAAAGTGGGGGGGACCATCCCCCAGCCAGAAAAAAGTGGGGGGACCGTCCCCCAGCCAGCAAAAAGTGTGGGGAACGTCCTCCAGCCAGAAAACAGTGGGGGGACCATCCCCCAGCCAGAAACAAGTGGGGCGAACATCCCCCAGCCAGAAAACCGTGGGGGGACCATCCCCCAGCCAGAAAAAAGTGGGGGCGACCAGTCTCCCCCTTCCCACCTAAAAATACGTCTATGTGCCTGCCTGCAACTAAACCATTAACTCTTCCCATGACATAACCAGGCCAGTTCTTTCCTTGGTTTCCCAAGGCAACCTATTATGCTGCACAGTCTCAACACAGGTAAAAGTCCAATCCCTTACATATATACAGTGCTCAAAGAGCGCCGCATATACTGATGGGCCGTAATCAAATCAAATAGTAACAAAGGGCTTTAGAAAACCTACAGCTACTAATTCTATATTACATAGTGAAAGCTTTCACCCCAAACATGTGATAAGAGGACTACCATACGGACAATTTCTGAGGCTACGGAGGAATAACTCAGAATATAGTGATTTTGTAGAACAATCAATGCAATTGATGGATAGATTGAGAGCCCGAGGATATAGAGAAGATATTCTACAATCAGCATTTGTGAGAGCTATGAAACAGGATAGAGAAAAACTTGTGTGTAAGAATAAGAAGAAAGGAAAATTAGATAGATGTATCTTCTCTTTTCAATATAGTCCACTAGCAGATCAAGTAAAACGAGCAATACATCGTTACTGGTATTTGCTAGAAAGTGATGTATCACTTCATGATAAAATCAAACATACACCACCGGTATCATTTAGACGCACAAAAAATCTGAGAGATGAATTGGTGAAAGGTACTTTACCTGAAAAACGAAATAACTGGTTATCGAGAAGTATTCCAAAAGGAAATCATAAATGTGGTAACTGTAATTATTGTAAATATCTGAATAATAATATTAAGTTAGAATTAGGTAATGAGGAGTATATGATTAATCAGTTTATCACATGTAGGTCAGATTTCGTGGTGTATGCACTGTGGTGTCCGTGCAATAAGTTCTATATAGGTAAAACTATTCGATCATTACAAATACGTTTTAGAGAACATCTATATTCATTGAAGACAGGAAAGGGAGCCCCTAGATGGATCTCACATATGAAGGATATGCATAATAATGAGATCGAGGGAGTTAGATTTGCAGGGCTACAACGTATCTTTAACTCTTCAGGCGGTCTAGATCGTCATACAAAATTATTACAATGTGAAGCGCGCTGGATATTGCGCACTAATGCATTAGGGCTTCAAGGTCTAAATGACCGTAATGACTTATCTTCGTTTTTATGAATGAAACTATATGTTGTTACAATGTGTCTGTTTTAAATAAAGATTGACAGCTAGAGGGAGCATAAAGGTACGTGATGACGTAGCTCCCATCAGGCTTAGAGGAAGCGTGTGTCTACACGCGAAACAGCTGTTGCCGGTCTGTCAAGTTTGGCGTGGTCATGTGTATCCCGTATGCCTCTTTTTTATGAAGACAAGTTGCCAAATAAAGTAAGGTTTTTATTATATTACCTTTGGTGAGTGCCGTGAAGTTTTCTTCTCCATAAAAGTACTCTACTGATTGGCCGTAAGCCCTGGTGTTCATGTGATCGCCAGACCCTGGTAACTGTAGGATCTCCAGAGACTCATCAGAACTACATCACCTCTGCACTGAGTTTAGGGCACCACATTTCCCCTGTATTTGTCTAGAATACCAGCCTCAGTTACAGGGGAAAATGGCAAATAAAAATGACCTTAAAATATCCTCCAGATGTCTTTTTCTGACATTCTGACTATATATAAAATAAAAATGTAATCTCCCATATCAGTCTACTAGGTATCTTTCACTTTGGGGCCATCCTGAATTTAAGGCAGTATTTGATAACGGCCAATTTCACGTGTGGCAAGAAAAAGGTCTCTTTTGTTTCACAATTATTTGATCCTCAGACTAACAGACTTTATTCATATCACACCCACTTTTTGTCTTATCTGCAAGCCACAGCCTTCTGTAAATCTAAAATAACCCGACCCAATCGTTCTCACCTAACAATTTTGATGACATACTGGGTACCTCCACCTCCCGTCACTCATTATCTATTATTTTTCTCGGCCTCCGTACCAGACTGAGTGAAAGGGCGTCCGCCAAACTGTTTTCTAAGTGGGAAAAAATCTTTCCGAACTCTGACATCTCTCAAAAAACTCTTAATGGATGGATCACTATCCACAAGCAAAGAGTCAACAAAAATGGAGAGATGCATACCTTCACCAGGCTCACCTGGCCGTCTTTGCTTTAACATACCACCCCATCTGGCTGCTCCTAACCGTCTGATAGCCTGCCCTAAGTGTGGTGCCTCATATACTGATTTTGCACATAGTATGTGGTCTTGCTCTGATACTGTACTATTCTGGGAAAAACTGAATGATTTAATCAACTCCAAATTATCTACCAACCTAACACTTGATCTCTCGCAACTTTTATTCCACCTACCTCAATTTAAAACTGATCAGTCAGTGGTGCATACACTGCTGTTGGCAGCTAAGAAATCCTTATTGACTAAATGGATGGACGGCTCTGTGTCATCAATTCAGGAAGTGATTCTTCTAGTCAAGTACTTTCTGGACATGGAGAAGACTGAAAGTATCAGGACAAAAGAACTGCAGATGGCAGGGTTCTTCAAGAAATGAGGCAACTTTATCTGTAAACTTTACTCTAAACCAGAAATAGACCAAATCATGAGGCCTTTCCTCTTTACTTCTTGGTATCTCTCCTCTCAACCGGCTCGGAATCTGGGCAGGCTTGAGGTCCAATGTGCCGGGTCTATCCCCGTCAGCCATTCCTTACCTGCTGGTCCCGGTGGGAGGGGATCCTCGGTAGGCATGCAACACCATGTGTATGCTTATGTCGCCCTCATGCTTACCCTCATGTTTACAACTTGTTTAATCTGTTGCCTACCCTTCTGTATACCCTCCTTTATGCTCTTGTCTACTGTATGTGTGTACATATGGATATAGGGTCCATACGAGGTCCAAAATGAGGTCTTATAGCATTTGGAGGCTTTTGGCCCACTCACTTCTGAATGTGGGCCAATCCGATACACTGCGAGACTGGCATCTTAAGTTAATTCATCCTTGCCAACTTTTGGAAGGGGCTTTCAATGAGATTTTGAATTGCAGCTTGCCGCCTTGATGGTTTGAGTCGGCCACACCTCCTGTTTTACGTTGCCTCTTTTTACACAAAGCCACACCCCATTGTCATATCTGTGTAACAGCTTTGGAGGAAAGCTGATAAGGGATGTGGTATCCTTCAGCTTTACTGGACGTTGGATCTCCTGACCCCCATCCGTGCTGGTTAACACCAAAACAAACTGCTTGCCTTATGATCCCAGTTACAATGTGGTCCCTCTGCACCAAGTGATGTCAGGCAGCGTCTCATGATTTAAAGAGCAACCCACAGCCAGTAAAAAAAAAGTCCTCAGATGTATAAAGTGGTTCGGCTGCCATATAGGCTTAGGCTAAAACCAACCAAACATTGTCAACTTGTGACTATGTTTGGCCCCTTTTCAGCCATATATGGTGCATCAGTGTATATAGTGAGCAGCATGTTTTTCGGCACAGTTTTTGCCCTGGCTATTAATATGTATGGATGGAAACCTTGTCCAAAACTTCATAAAGATCTCTTCTGAAGAAGCGCGTTTCAGATGAGGTTTTGATGCTGTTTTGGGTGCTGAAAATTCAGCGCCCAAACAGCGTCCAAATAAGCCGTGTGAACATCCCCTAATAGACTGCCCAAGAGTTTATTCTAAACGTTACCAGTACTTGATATGGCCGGTACAAAAAAAAAAAACGGCACTGGTCACCTGGCAGCAAAACCGTCCCTGCCGGTGGTTTACCAGATTGGTGGCAAAGCTTCCATAGCAGGAGATTTACCAACTCTTCAGGGCGCCCGGGAGGACTCGTAAGTAAGTATAAAGTTTATTGTTATGGTTAATTTGTTAGGCTCAGAATTTTAGCCTATTACTTTACCATTCTGTTCTATTTTCTTTACTTTTTACTACATATTTGTGTGTAATGGTAATTTTGGAGTTGTCTTTTATATCTCTGACCCTGGTTGTCTTGATTTTACTCTCTGTAACTCCAGACAAGTCTAACTATTGTATTTTAGATGTGCTCCTCCAGGGCCATCTTCTCTTTAAAGTTTTGAATGTTTATATTCAAAATCTCAATGAATATATTGTTTAAAAACAATAAAAAATAAAATGTAAAAAAACACACAAAAATAAAATATAATTAAAAATGAAGCATCTTTTAGCCACGCCTCTGATGACCCAAAAACTATAAATTATCTATACAGTATATAAATGTTTTTTATGCAAAAGTGACACAATTACAAAACTTATTTTTATGCCATTTCTGGGATTTAAAATAAATAAATAATAAAATTGTGAAATACTGACTTCTTAATTTTTGTACCATCTTCCCTCATATTATTAAAAAAGAAATCCAAAGGGAAAAAATGACATAAAATAAGGCCTTCTGTATTATGGAAAAAAAGCAAAAAGATGAGAAGAATCACCTAGTGTGAAAGCATTATAGCGGTCAAAGAAAATCATAATGACCCTGGTCAGGAACGGGGGATAAACAACCTGCTGAGGAACTGGGTGGTTAAATAAAATTTGTAATAATTTTTTTCTCACATTTTAATCTGATAGTTTTTAAAAAAAAATCTCTACTCTATTTAGATAGAGACGAACCTGGTTTTCCCCAGCAAGGTAAGTAATATATTTATCAATGCCATTACAATTACTATACCTTAGGCCAGAAGGGGGAAAAATCTTTCCTTGGCCGGTGTGAGGATTTACACGCCTTTCGGACCTCACTGACTGTCTTGCATAAAGCAAAGGCTTCTGGGAAAAGAGCTGAGGAGCTCCACGGCGCACTCCATTGGATGTAGTTATCCTCAATTCACATGTAGCTCGCAGGAGCCTTGCAATGTGAAAGGGATTTGAGCTAAACCAGATAAGTTCATCTACAGACAGCTGTTTTGGGGTATTTGCCCCTCGTCAGTGCAGAGTAGAACTTACTGGTTGGCCGGGTGAGAGGCGATAGTGGCTTAGAAGGGGGAAAAATCTCTCCTTGGGGAGAGCCTTAGGCCAGCCATACGCATTTGGCCAACAGATATCTCTTTCGACCCATGCATGCACATACACACAGCTCAGTCGACTGTGCATGTGCACTGAATGGGTAGAGAAGAGTAAACCACTGCCACACTCCTTTGGCTTATCTCCCTTTAGAGCAAAAGAACATGTTGCAATGCAACTGCCCAATCCTTCCATCCCCCAATATCTACCATCAGGGAATGTATACATTAGATGGTTGGCTGGATCCTAACGAAATGGGTGTGTTTGGCCAATATTAACCCCTTACGGACACATGACATCTGGGTACATCCTAGTGTTGATAAGTTCCTATGCAGTGGGCTTAATTAGTAAGTCTACGATCTAGGAGGCTGATGTCAGTTGCTAATTGCTAGTTGCTAATTGCTAATAGCAGGTAATGAAGCCAGCCAACCCTCTAGATGCTGCAGCAACCTTGGCCGCGGCATGAATGAGAAGCATTGCCAGCACCATTCCTCACTGGGATCGGCACCCCCACATTGAGATCACAGGATGAGAATCCAAAAACATGGCGGCTGGAAGCCTAACGAAAGCTTTCATAGCCACCATATGTTTGTTTCTATTACTTCCTGGAAATATTAGAACCACCATCTCTGTACACTCTTCTGCACTGTTTATACAATACAGAAGGTTGTACTGATGATCATGCCCTCTAATGGTCAAGCACCTTAGGGGGACTCAAAGTTAAAGTGGAAAAAAAACGTATTTAAAGTATAAAGTTAAAAATATTAAAAGTTAAAATGATCCCCATCATGCTGTTTTACAAATAAAATAAAAACGTTACACATTGGTATAGATGCGTCAATAAAAGTTTCATCCATTTAAATATCACATCATTTATCCTGTATGCTGAACACTATAAAAGAAAAAAAATCCAAACACAAAATTGCGTTTTTTTTAAAAATTATTTCACCTAATCTAAAATTTGGAATAAAAAGTGATCATAAAGTCGCATCTATCCAAAAATGGTACCAACAAAAAAAATTACACTTGCAAAAAAGGTCTTCTTACTCAGTTTCATAGGTAGAACTACAAAAAGGTTATTGGTTGCGGAAAATGCCGCTGCAGCGCAAATATAAGAAATAGGGAAAAATTACATCTTGTCCTGCAATATAAAAGCCCTCATTTGCCATTATAGATGGAAAAATAAAAAAAGTTATGACTCTGGAAAAGCAAGGAGGAAAAAAAACAAAGAGCCATATTATTATGACCAGCTGTCATTAAGGGGCTAATCTAATGTGTAAGGGCAGCCACAGAGCTGTTACCTTGTGCATGCTTTGTGTTGTCTGATTGCCATGTTGAGATATTATCCTTATTAAATTAAACACATTATCCATTATCTGCAGGAGCCTTTCCTGAACACAATGTGACCCAACCACACGTGCAACAACTTCAACCAATGCAACAAAGTAAGAGTGTTTTAAATTTACATAAAATGTTGATTAAGGGTGCTTGCTTTCACATGGTGCATTTTTTGTGCATTTTTGATGCGTTTTTTGTGCAGCAATGTACAGCATTAATTGCTGTGCCTTTCTACCCAAAAAAACGCATGAAAAAAGAAAAACATAAAAAACGCACCGTGTGAAAGCACCCTAAAGGCGTTGTCCAGTTTCTATTTAAAAAGAGGAGAAAGATGCAGGTGACCACATGAAAAAAAAAGCCTATACTTGCCTTTCTTCCGGTCCTCTGTACTGGTGATGCTTCTCCCTGGTCTTCTCCTTACTTTCTTCTTCAATCAGATGGGAACTCTTGAACGGTGATGTAAAAGACGTGGTGTGGAACTGCGAGGCGAGGTTCTCATCTAGAAGAAGAAAACACAAAACCCGAGAGACCCAGCGCTGGCATGGACAGGAAGAAGGTGATTATAGGGAGTTTTTTTGCATTTGGCACCTACAGCTATAACATTTTATTTTTAAAGAAACTGGACAACCGCTTTATCTTGGTATATAACTTGCTGTATGTACCTTTCACGTTTTGGGCTAGATTTTTAATTTCTAATGTTGTTTACAAAATTCTGCTTGTTCCCCTTATGGTATCTTCACTCGGCTTATTTTGAAGCATAATTGCAAGCGTATTTCGCTGCGTATTGCGATTAATATGCTGAAAAGTGCTATGGATTACACGTCGTCCCCCCGCACGAACAATACGATAGTATTGTACCCCGGGGAGAGAAGAGACATGTCAATTGTTAGCGGCGAATACACGCGGTTGACAATGAATGTCTATGGGGCCGGGGCCCGCCCTCTCCTCCCCCCGTGTTTTGGAATTATGCGCTGATCAGCGTGCGTGGTTCCAAAACACCTGGCGTATTGTTGTGTGTACTTTACGCCCCGCAATAAGCCGTGTGAACATAGCCTTAGAAATGGAAGCATGTGTCTTTCCTCCACAGCTGGTCAAGTAATCTAACAGCTCAGCTGTACTTTGATCTGAGCTCCTATGTTCCATTGTGGGTCAATGGAGAGCAATATATTGCAGAGCTTGATATACGTAAAATAGATTATAAAAGCAGAAAATAAAATTGCAATATGTCTATTTTATAATTAAATGCCAACCAGCAGTCTGGCATCCTTTGCAGGATATAAGGGGTATCCTCCTCATGTTTTTCACAGACCCTGCTCTTTATAGCCGGCTTCAGGCTCCCACTTTCTGTTCATGGTGTGGGCAGTTCTACAGCAGTGACCTAGCTGAGGCTGTTGGAGAGATTTGCTAAAAGAAAGGTTTAAACAGTAGAGCAGAAGGCTACAGAGCTCTAAAGGGTTAAAGTTTGTCAGTAACATAGATAAACAAGCTCCTGTGCTGCTGATAAGACACAGCAGGGAGTGACATCAGCTATGGCAGCTGTAGCTATGAGAGCAGAGAGAGGTGGTTTTAACTTAGTGTACACAAGCAGCAGATAAGAACTCCTTTAGCTTTGGAATTAAGCAAAATCAGAACAGCAATGTATTTGATAATAGTCTTTATTTACTTTTGATTATATGTTAAAGCTATTCAATGTGGTGAGAATGCTACTTTAACATATGTGGCACACACACAAAAAAACATAGATACTACTTACCTGTGGTTGAACAAATTCTATTGGTATTTACAAGAATTCTATTGTTCTCTGTAGGGAAATCCATATAAACCAGTCCTCACTGAATCGCGCAGCTCTGCTTATGGATTATACTGCGGAGATAAAAGTGTAACACTGCCTTGTGTTGCCATTGTCATGTTCCTCCAGTCCCCTAGTCTTCTCTCTACAGCCAAACTCCAGCGATGACATCACGTCCCATGCCACCACTGAAGTCCTGTGATTGGCCGCAGCAGTTACATGGGACATGACATCACCACTGAAGGTCGTCCGTACCAAAAAGACCGAGAGACTGGCGAGAATAATGTTTTGGTTTGTTTTTCCTTATGTTACAGATTTTAGTCCACAACACTTGGGTTTTGTTGCAGATTTCATTATTTCCCCATCCAGTTTGGTGGGGAAAATTTGCAATAAATCCACAACGTTTACGTGACATGACTTTCCATGCTGCAGATTTCAATTTAGGTGAGGACTTTTAGCAGATATTTCCACAGCAAGTGAATGACATTTCTTCAAGACGATCTATCACCTACTGGGAAACCTCATGAAGTAGCCAAATACTAAAATATAAAAAAACTTTCTTAAATTTACTGTGTAGAATTAGGAAAAATAAAGCATTTAATTGGTTATTCAGTAATAAAGCTCGGGCCCTTCGACATAGGGAGACTGAAGACTAAAGTGACCCCTGTTATAGCCTTCTCCTCAGTGTGGTGTGGCTGCTGCAGGCTCTGCGTACAGTATGTAGTGAGAGTCAGATTAACTCATTACAAGCAGCTACATCCTCCTCCTGCAGATTAACCCATTACCATCAGCTACATCCTCCTCCTGCAGATTAACCCATTATCATTAGCTATGCCCTCCTCTAACAGATTAACCCTTTACCAGCAGCTGTCTCCCTCTAGTATAATAACCCTTATAAGCAGTTACACCCTCCTCCTGCAGATTAACCCATTACCATCAGCTATGCCCTCCCCTAACAGATTAACCCTTTACAAGCAGCTATGTCATCTTCATTAGAATAACCCTTTAAAAGCAGCTACATCCTCCTCCAGCAGATGAAACCATTACCATCAGCTACATCATCCTCTAGTAGAATAACCCTTTATAAACAGCTACATCCTCCTCCAGCAGATTAACCCATTGCAAGTAGCTAAATCATCCTCTAGTAGAATAACCCTTTATAAGCAGTTACACCCTCCTCCTGCAGATTAACCCATTGCAAGCAGCTAAATCATCCTCTAGTAGAATAACCCTTTATAAGCAGTTACACCCTCCTCCTGCAGATTAACCCATTACCATCAGCTATGCCCTCCTCTAACAGATTAATCCTTTACAAGCACCTATGTCATCTTCATTAGAATAACCCTTTAAAAGCAGCTACATCCTCCTCCAGCAGATGAAACCATTACCATCAGCTACATCATCTTCCTGCAGATTAACCCATTGCAAGCAGCTAAATCATCCTCTAGTAGAATAACCCTTTATAAGCAGTTACACCCTCCTCCTGCAGATTAACCCATTGCAAGCAGATAAATCATCCTCTAGTAGAAAAACCCTTTATAAGCAGGTACACCCTCCTCCTGCAGATTAACCCATTACCATCAGCTATGCCCTCCTCTAACAGATTAACCCTTTACAAGCAGCCGTCTCCCTCTAGTAGAATAACTCTTTATAAGCAGTTACACCCTCCTCCTGCAGATTAACCCATTACCATCAGCTGTGCCCTCCTCTAACAGATTAACCCTTTACAAGCAGCCGGCTCCCTCTAGTAGAATAACCCTTTATAAGCAGTTACACCATCCTCCTGCAGATTAACCCTTTACAAGCAGCTATCATTTCCATTAGAATAACCCTTTATAAGCAGCTACATCCTCCTCCAGCAGATTAACCCATTACCATCAGCTACATCGTCCTCCTGCAGATTAATCCATTACCAGCAGCTAAATCATCCTCTAGTAGAATAACCCTTTATAAGCAGCTACACCCTTCTCTTGCAGATTAACCCATTACCACCAGCTATGTCCTCCTCTAACAGATTAACCCTTTACAAGCTGCTATGGCTGCCTCTAGCAAATTAAAGTACCACTCTGGGGTTTTTTCCCCCTTAGTTCACTAGACAGCACTTTTATGTACACAGTGGTGGCATTAATTTTGATTATCTGCAGCTGAATACAGGATTTCTAACTGCTGCCACTGAGCCATGTGACTGCTCTCTGAGTAGCTGACACATACAGCATGATGACCTGGAAGTGAATCTCTCTGCATTCTTTGGGAGGTTCATAGGCAGTCTCATAGGATTGTATAGAGAGACAGATTGCCTGTCAGCATCAAAAGTGCAGTTTCTCTCATCAGGTCAGAGTGCAGGTCACATGGTCCGAAAAAACACTTGCTTCAGTCAGAAGTCCTGTATTCAGCTGTGGGTGAGCAAAATTGCTGGCTCTGCAGTGCATCTAAAAGCATTGTCTAATGAACGGAAAAACAAACTAGAGTGGTGCTTTAACCCTTCACCAGCAACCGCATCCTCCTCCTTTAGCTAGGCTGCATAATACATAGGCACATCTTTACACTGCTCATAATTAACAATACATGTATACTGTATGTCATATAGTTCAGGCTCCTGGTAGACTCCTGCCTGATTTTCATTTCGCTGATTTGCTGCCCATTGAGATACATTGGTGAATTAATTAACCAAGTATATGATTCACTTTTATGAGAATTGATGAGAAAAATTGATGACTAAATTATTTCATTATATTCTATGGACCAGGGAATCAAAACTGTGAAGACATTTATTTGCTCACCTGAAACCAGTGTAGATCTGTGCATATATTTCATGTATTGTATAGAAACAGCTGCGCCTCTCATAGTTGCTAACAGTAGGTACCTCCCCTGCACAGCTTGTACCTCCACTGAACAGCTAGTACCACCCCCGCATAGTTGGGACATCTACCTTACAAAGGTGGTACCTCTCCCACAAAGTGGATATCTCTCCTGTACAGCTGGTACCTCTCTCGCTCAGTTGGTATTTATCCCACACAGTTGGTATCTCTCCTGTACAGTTGGTACTTCCCCCCACAGTTAGGACATCTACCTTACAAAGGTGGTACCTCTCCCACACTGGGTATCTCTCCCATACAGTTGGTACTTCCCCCCACAGTTGGGACATTTACCTTACAAAGGTGGTACCTCTCCCACTCAGCCGGTACTTCCCCACATACTTAGTACCTCCTTCACACAGTTGGTACCTCCCCCTCACAGTTGGGACATCTACCTTACAAAGGTGGTACCACTCTCGCTCAGTGGGTACCTCTCCCACACAGTGGGTACCTCTCCCGCTCAGTCGGTATCTCTTCCACACAGTCGGTATCTCTCCCACACAGTTGGTACATTTACCTTGCAAAGGTGGTACCTCTTCCGCATAGTTAGCACCTCCTCCGTACAATTGGTACCTCCCCCACACAGTTGGGACATCTGCCTTACAAAGGTTGTACCTCTCCCACTGAGTGGGTACCTCTCGCGCACAGTGGGTACATCTACCTTACATAGTTATTAGCTCTCCTGCTGAGTTGGTACCTCTCCCGCCTAGTTGGTATCTCCAAGAGAAGAAGAAATTTTACCAAATTTTGACCTCGCTTTGCCAATATGAACGTAAAACTTTTGTCCCAAGGGAGATCATCAGATTTGCTAATGATATGTACTTGAGAAAAGTCTTGTTATTTCATCTACAGTAAATGTTTGCGTTTTCCCCACACAAGTAGGTGTCAATGACAGGTCCCCCTTTAAATCCCATTCACTTCCTGCTACTGTAATCCATTTAAGTGGAAATCTTCCCTATGCAAACATAGCATCATAAAAAGGAGTAGGGGACTGATGTGAAACTAATGTACTTATCCATGTAAGTTCCTACAAAATATTAAAGGGGTATTCCAGTCTTAAAAAGTAATGGTCAGAATATACCATATGATCAGTGGGGGCCAGATTTTAGTGCTGCATCCCTTTTACTGTTTTTCCCTGCACAACTGTGCTTTGGCCAGCAATTGTGCAGGAAGCTACAGCGCAGTCCCATTCAAGTACATTGGGCCATCAGCAGTTCCCTGCGGAGGTGTGTGGGTGTGAGCACTGCGGTACAGAAGGGGACACAGTAATACACTAGCTGCCCTCCCTTCATTCACAGCATCCAAACGCTGCACCACCACCTATCATAAATCATATCCTGGTGATATGCTAGCATTTTAGATGGGACTACCCCTTTAAAGTAACCCTCTAATGTTTACTCATATAATAACATTACAACCAGTGGATTCTCTATACAGCAGACAGCCTCATACACTGCACTTTTCTCCCCAGCCCCAAGCAATCTCATTCATGTTCCCTGTTATCAGATAAGAAGTGCAAACATGCAAGCATGGCCAGATCAGCTCCTGTCAGTGTCCTGGTCGTGTCTAGTGTAAACTTTAAGGAATATAAGGGCATCTTAGTTAGGCTGTAGCTCTCAGAGGCTTCACTTTTTGTAATCACATATATTTAGAAAAGTGATTAAATACCCATTTTGGAGGATCCCACGTCAACATTACATCGTGGCAAAACCCCTTTAACTACTGTATGAAGCTCACCTCTATCTTATTTTATTAGTATCTGCCGAACTGAGCTCCATACCACCAGAGCTGTCTTAACTGTATTATGGACCCTGGGCATAGCAATGTAGTGGGCCCTGCTCAGACACTTGGCATCACACTCAGCCGTGTCTCTAACCAGCATCAAGCACATCAATATCATTACGCTACCTTAGTTAGCTTGTAAGACTAGCTGGCAGTGCAGGGACCCAATGGCTCCCTGCTCCACCATGGAGTGTGTTTGTAACTCCTAAAAACACACAAACAGCCAAAGGATCAGCTCCTACCTGAGGATTCAGAGCTTATGTCCATGCATTCACCACCTGGGGCCCCTGTGTTTGTGGGGCCCCCGGCCAACTGCCTATTATGCCCAATGGAAAGATAGCCCTGCGTGCTGCCTGTCTGACCACATTGGTGTAATGTGATAACATTATACTTGGCATACTATAAATGAGGGACCTACCTGTACCTCTGATATTCCTTCTAGATATATATTACTGAATCAGTCAGATAGGTGTTACCATTCCACTTTCGAAAGGGGCGTGTCCCAGCGCACACTGACTCTGTCGTCAGCACTGGTTGGATAATGTCAGACTGTGCATGGACACGCCCACAATTAGTAACACCCAGTTGACAGGTTAGTGATGTATTTCTAGGAGGAATAACAACAGAGGAACCACACAACATCGAGATCTAAGGAAAGATGCTGCAGAATATGTGATGGGGAACACTAGTATTTACTAAAACAGGCAAAGCAGTAGATGTCACAGATTCTCTTTAGGTGAACCATATGGCTTCACATATTTTGTTAGAAATGAGTTTTGAATACCTGTAAAGCCACGAGCAGTCTCATCATGCTGATTCATTTTTTTATTTTACTGTAGCTGAAATGCAAAATCAAGATTCAATTGAAGCAGAAAGCTCAGAAGACAGATGTAAGTATCTTACAGAAGCTCATTAATTCAATATCAGAAATTCAAAGAACTCAAACCAAATAATCCTGCTATAAATAACAGAAATTCAGAATTATTTGTAATAAAAAATATAGGGTCTTATGTATGAAAACTGTCTAGCAGTAAGACTGTCCTTGTTACCCATAGCAACCACTCAGAGCCCATAGCGACCAGAGCCCGTAGCAACCAGAGCCCGTAGCAACCAAACAGAGCTCAGATTTATTTTCAGAATAGTGTAAAAAATGAAAGGGCTTGATTTGGGGGCTATGAGCTCTGATTGGTTACTATGGGCAACAAAGATAGTCTTACTGCTAGACAGTTTTCTTATATAAGGCCCAAAGTGTTTATTGAAATCAACACATCCATCACAACAACACTAGATAAGGTATGAAAACATACCACTATACATCCAAGATGTCTGTATATGAGGAATGATGACATATAACTCTATATCTAGGGCGTCTATAAGGTATAAAGACATAACTCTATATCCAGGCATTTTCATAAAGAATGAGTATATAGAAAAAAAACATAGGATATCCATACAGTACATGATGTACATACTTCCTCCCGATGTCCCTTTATGAGGTTGGGACTATAACTTACATCCAGGTGTCCATAGATGAAGTATGAGGCATGTAAAATCTACATCCAGAGGTCCAAGATGAACAATAAAGGAATATTAAACCCACATTCAGAGTGTCCATAGATGAAATAGAGGTTAAATATAAGTACATCCAAAGTGTCCATAGAGAAAATATGAGGCATGTAACTTACATCCGAGTGTCCTAAGAAATATGAGGGGCAATAACCTGCATTCAGAGTGTCCATAGATGAAGTATGAGGAAATTAATGTACATCAAAGGGTTTCCATAGATGAATTTTGAGGGCATGAATTACACCAGAGGTCCATAGATGAAATATGAGGACATATAAACTTCATCCGAGGCTCCATAGATTTAAGTTTGAGGACTATAACTCTAATCCAGAGTGTCCATAGATGAAAATGAGGACATTTATCTACATCCAGGTGTCATAGAAAGTATGGGGCATATAATGCTACATCCCCAGTGCCATGATGGAAAAAAAAAGGAATAAAATGCTCATCCAAAGGTCCATAGAGAAGTTGAGGAATTAACTTTAAACCGAGTGTCCATAGATGAAGTTGGGCATATAATGCTAATCCAAAATTCATAGAGAAGTATGAGGACAAAAAAATAATCAAAGGGTCCCTAGTGAAGTTTTAGAACATATAACTTACTCCAATGAATAGATGCAATGAGGAATATTTAAATCTCTCCGAGTGTCCATGATGAAAAATTTAGGACATATAATTACATCCCGAGGTCCTAGATGAAGTATGAGGACTATACTTCATCCAGAGTTCCCTAGATGAAATATGAGGACATATAACTCTACATCCCGGTGTCTAGATGAAGTTTGAGGACATATAATCTACTCCAGAGGTCCCTAGTGAAAATGAGGACGGTAAATTACTCCAGAGTGTCCCTAGATGAAAATATGGGAAAATATAACTCTACATCCCGAGTGATAGAGAAGTATGAGGACAAATTTAAATCTAATCCAAGTGTCCATAGATGAATTGAGGACATATAATTACATCCAGAGTGTCCATAGATGAAGTTGAGGACATATAACTTACATCCAGAGTGTATAGATGAAGTATGGGACTTAACTCTCATCCAGAGGGGGTCCATAGATGAAAATATGAGGACATTAAACTCTACATCCAGGTTAAATAGTGAAGTTTGAGGACATATAACCTACATCCGTTTTCCATAAAATGAAGTATGAGGAATATACCCTACACCAGAAAAATCATAGTGAAGTTGGGGGACATATAACCTACTCCAGATGTCCCTAGAGAAGTATGGACATTAAAATCTACATCCAGAGGTTTTCCCTAGATGAAGAATAAGGACATATAATGCTACATCCCAAAGGTCCCCCTGATGAAGTATGAGGCATATAACCTTACATCCAGGTTTTCCATGAGGAAGATGAGGGAATATAATTTTACAAAACCAAGTGTCCATAGATGAAGTATGGGACATGTAACTCTACTCCAGAGTGTCCTAGATGAAAAATAAAGGGCATATAATGAATCCCCAAAATGTCCCTATATGAAGAAAAGAGGACATATTTAAAGCTACATCCACGGTCCATAGATGAAAAAAAAAGGACATATAATGCTAATAAAGTGTCCATAGAGAAATTTGAGGACATATAAAATCTACTCCAGGTGTCCTTTTTTGATGAAGTAGAGGAATATAATGCTACATCCCAAAAAGTCCATAATGAAGATAGGACATATAAAATTTTCATCCAATGTCCCCTGATGAAATTGAGAACATATAATTACATCCAGAGTGCACATAATTTAATATGAGGACATTTAACTTTACACCAATGTCCCCTAGATAAGTATGAGGACATATAACTCTACATCCGAGTGTAATAGATGAAGTATGAGGAATATAACCTACATCAGGTCTCCTAGATGAAATATGAGGACAATAACTATAATCCGAGTGTCATAGATGAAAATTTTTGGGAATTAACTTACATCCCCAGTGTCCATAGATAAAATATGAGGGCGTGTAATCTAATTTCCCGATTTTTCCATGATGAAGTATGGGACATATAACTCTACATCAGAGTGTCCCTGATGAAGTAGGGGACATATAAATTACATCCCCGAGTGTCCATAATGAAGTATGAAAGGACATATAATTACATCCCGAGGTTTTATAGATGAAGTATGAGGCTATAACTCTACATCCCGAGTTCCATAGATGAAGTATGAGGACATATAACTCTACTCCAAGGTGTCCATAATGGGTATGAGGAAAAATATTTTTGGGGTTTTTTGGTGGAAGTATGAGGCATATTAAATCTACAAACCCCCGATGTCCATAGATGAAGTATGGGACATATAAAATACATCCAAATGTCCCTGATGGGTGATGAGGGGCATAAACTTACATCCAAATGTCCTTTGATGAAGTATGAGGACATGTAACTCTAATCCAGAGTGTCCATAGATGAAAATAAGGGCTATAAAGCTAAAACCAAAGTGTCCCCTATATGAATATGAGGAATTAATTACATCCAGAGTTCCATAGATGAATTTGAGGACATATAAATTACATCCAGGTGTCCCTAGATTAAGTTGAGGGCATATAATGCAACATCCCAAAAGTCCATAGATGAAATTTAGGACATATAACTCTCTCCCGAGTGCCCATAGATGACTATGAGGACTAGAATTACTCAGGTGTCCATGTAAGTATAGGGCATATAACTCTAATCAGAGTGTCCCTAGAGAAGTTTTAGGACTTTTTAAATTTCCAAGGGGTCCTCGAAGATGAGGAAATATAATTTACATCCAGTGTCCATGAAGGGTATGAGGAATTAACCTTTCATCCAGGCTGTCCATAGATGAAAAATAAGGACGGTTTTAATCTACATCCCGAGGCCATAGATGAAGTTTGAGGCTATAATCTATTCCCGTGTTCAAGATGAGGATGGGACAATAATCTAAAACCAGACTGTCCAAAGATGAAGTATGAGGATGTGTAACTCTCAACCCGAGTGTCCCTGATGAGGTTTGGGGGACAGGGGGGGGGGGGTAATTCATTTCCAGACTGCATAATGAAGTATGAGGACATATAAAATCTACATTCAAGGTCCCTGATGAAGCATGGGGGACATATAATCTACATTCAGAGGTCCATAGATAAGTATTTGGACATATAAACTTACACCAGAGCTCCCCAGATGAAAATCTGAGGGCATGTAACTCTAATCCAGAGTGTCCATAGATGAAGATACAGACATATAATCTACACAGACTGTCCATAGATAATAGAGGAATATAAAATAATCCAGAATGTCATGTGAAGTATGAGGACATATAAAAATAATCCAGAAAGTCCATGTGAATATGAGGACATATAACTCTAAACCCGAGTGTCATAGATAATATGAGGCATGTAACTCCATCCAAAATGTCCATAGATGAAGTATGGGACATGTAACTCTAATCCAGGTGCCATTAGATAAGAATTTAAGGACAAATTTAAGCTACATCCAAAATGTCCATGGGGGGAAATATGAGGAATATAATCTACATCCGATTTTCCATAATGAAATTTAGGACATAAAAATGCTACATCCAAAGTGTCCATAGATAAAGTATGAGGACATATAATCTACATCCAAGTGCACATAGATGAGTAGAGGCATAGAAAAATTACACCAGAGTGTCCCCTGATGAAGTTGAGACATATAAATCTAATCCCGATGTCCATAGATAAGTATGAGGACAATAACTCTTTTTAATCCCCGGTGTCCCTAGAGAAATGAGGACAGTAACTCTACATCCAGAGGTCCATAGATGAAGAAAAAAGGACAATAATGTACATCCAAAAAGGGCCAAATGAAGTTTGGACATATAAAATTCATCCGAGTGTCCCTAATGAAGTTGAAGACATTAATGCTACTCCACAGTGTCCATAATGAAGAATAAAGGGCATATAATGCTACATCCCAAATGTCCATAGGTGAAGTTTGAGGGCATATAAATCTACATAAAAAGGGGCCATAGATGAAGTATGAGGACTATAATGCTACATCCAAAGTGTCCTAGATGAAGTTTTGGGACATATAATCTCTCCCGGGGGGCCCTAATGAGTATGAGGACAAGGAAAACCCAATCCGATGTCCCTAGTGAATATGAGGAAATAATGCTAAAACCCCAGTGTCCATAGATGAAGAATAAGGAATATAAAGCCAATCCAAAGTGTATTTTTGGGGAGTTTGGGGGACATATAATCTACATCCAGGTGTCCTAGATGAAGATGAGGAATATAATGCTCATTCAAAGTGTCCTAGATGAAGTATGAGAAATTTAAATCACATCCAGAGTGAATAGTGGGGGTATGGGGACAAGAAACTCTACATCCAGAGTGTCCATAGATTTAAGTATGAGGACAATAACTCTAATCCAAGTGTCCCTAGATAAGTTAGGCATATAACCTTACTCCAAGTGCCATAGATGAAGAGAGGGCAAATTTAATTTCCTCCATGGCCATAGGGTGAGGTAGAGGGCTTAACTTTAATCCAGACTGTCCCTAGATGACGTATGAGGACATAGAATTCATCCGATGTCCTAGTTTAAGTATGAGGACATATATTTTACATCCCCCGTGTCCGAGAAGAAAAAGGACATATAATGCACATCCAAAGGGCCATTTGGTGAAGTTTTAAGAATAACTCTAATCCAAAATTCCCCTAGATGAAGTATGAGGAATATAATGCTACATCCAAAAATTTTCCTAGATGAAGTATGAGGAATAAAATTACATCCAGAATTTCCCAAAAATGAAGTATGAGGACTTTTAAACATAATCGGGATGTCCATAGATGAAGTATGAGGCTTTTAAACTCACATCCAATGTCCTTTTTGAAATAAGGCATATTATTCATCCCCGGTGTCCCTAGATGAAATTAAAAGGGCATATAACTCTAACATCCAGAGTGTCATAGTAGGTTTGAGGACATATAACTCTACACCAGATGTCCATAGATGAAGTATGAGGACAAAAATCCATCCAATTCCATAGATAAGTTGAGGGACATTAAATCTACATCCAATGTCCAAGTAAAGTATGAGGACATAAAAACTCAATCCAGATGCCCATAGATGAAAGTATGAGGACTAAAACTTACACCAGAGTGCCATAGAAAAAATTGGGCATATAATCTAACCAGAGTGCCCCATGATGAAGTATGGGACAATAACAAACATCCAGATGTCCTAGATGAAGAAAGAGGAAAATTTAATCTACATCCAGAGTGCCCAAAGATAAGATGAGGACATAAAAACTTAATCCAAGTTTCCAAATAAGAGGGGAATTTTTCTTAGGACTAGGGAAAAATTTTTTTTTTCCTCCCCTATTAATGGTTTTCCAGGGGGACTATTTCTGTGGGAGAAAAAAATTAATCTGTAAAACTGGGAATTGCTTCGAAGTTCCCCCAAAAGTCACCAACAAGTGTTGAAGATTAAAAAAAAAGAAGCAGATAAGTAAAACAGCAAAGCCTCCCGCCAATAGAACCCAGAAAGAGTGCTGGAAGCGGGGAAAACCTTTTTGTGATGAAACAGGAGCCTTTGTCTATTTTTACACAATGTCCAGAATGAAGAAAAAAAATGGCCCTCACCTGGGGAAAAAGGAAGTTGCTCACCCTGGCATAATTAAAAGGGGATAAAAGGCACTACTGACCACCCCAAACACTGTGCCCTCCTAATACATGTAAAGCTTTTCAGGACTGTAATACCACACTGTATGTAGAGAGGCCCAAGCCCACCCAAACACTGCAGCACTCATAATACATGTAAGAGAGTACAGGAATTAGTACCGCACGAAAAATGTTTGAGAGGCGATAGACCACCAAACACTGAAAGCCCACACAATCTTGTAAAACAGTACAGGTCATGTAGTACGCACTTACTGTAGAGAGGCGTATGACCCCCAATCAGCATGCCCCCACTAATTTTAAAGTGAAACGTAAGGTCATAGTATGCACTGTACGTTAAGAGGCGCTACTGACCGCCAATCACTGCATGCACCTTATCCCAAAACATGTAAGCAGAAAAGAAAGTAGTACTGCACTGTACTGTAGAGAGGCTTACTAACCCCAAAATATGATGCACCTCCAAAACAAGGGTTTTACAAGTAAAATGCTAATGACGATTGATAAACTGGGTCGTCTGGATGGTGCACCTTTGGGGTCGTCCCACCTATCGGGAGCAAGCTGAAAGGAAAGCTCTAAACGTTGCTTAACTGTCTAGATGTTGTGGTAAGTAGCGGCCAAAGCATCAAGGTGGTTAATGGAGGGAGGTGTCTAACCATCAGCACTCCACAAACGCAGTTGCGGGTAGTCAATGCTCAACATGGCAGCTAGAGGCCAGATAATGGTTTTCAGGTCTGCCATACATGAAGCCTAGGCTTCATACATTGATTCATGCATTGTAAAAGCAATTATTTGGAAATAAATTTTAAAGTTTTTAAAAGCAATCAAGTGATAAAGTAGTGCCCATAGTGTGACTAAAAAAGTAAAAAAGAAAAAAAAACAGTCAAAAAAGGCTTAAACCCATAAAAAATGAATAAAAATACAAACACAAAACCCTTTTCCCTAATATAATTTTTTTTTCCAAATTTTTTCTAAAAAATAAAAAAGGTACACATAATAGGTTTGCCATTTTCATAATAATCCAATCTATACAATTATCATGTTATATAATCTGTACTTACCAACTCTCTGTGGAGAGGGGAGAGGGGAGATCTCCCAGTCTTCTGGAAGAGTTGGCAAGTCTCCTGCAGGCGGCTGCTCTTTATATAGTAGTGGCACCAGGGTAAAGCATCACGAGATGGTGCCATGAAGTCATTGGATAAAGAGGGGCTGTACTTCTATATGGCCTAACTGCAGATGAAGAGTCCGAGGTATGAGTGCTGCCTCCAGCCCTCTCTGCCTCTAGCTACCCAATGTCCAGAAAAGTTGGGTGACGCCATATCTCCCAATCAGCTTTCCTCCAGAGCTGTTACAGAGTTGCATAAATGGGGGGTGACTTTACATAAAAGGGGTGTATCCTGTAAAAAGGGTATGTGGTCTTTGCTAAAATTGGGGAGGGGGGAACACTTATTACTCCACGACTCGCAATCTCCCTGAAGGCAAGCATGAAATTGGCCAAGGTATTCACTCTTGAAATTCTAGGTTTCTATTAGAAAACTTTATATAGCATGTTTTGTGTCTGTAGAGAAATCAAAATAACCCCAAGGCTTCTCCAATTTCTTTCTGGTCTGTAAATTACAATTAATGATTGCGTCATCTCCCTATCTCCAAGTCTAATTATAATATATCTGCATTATCCAGGCTGCCGCTCAGCGTGCTGTGAGTGTTGTACTTACATTGCTTGCATATTGGACTTAATCAGGATATTCAAGTAAGTTTGTTAGGTTAAGAGAAAAAATGTACTTGTTGTAAAGGTTCTCAATTACAAACTCTACTATAACACATATGGTGGGAGATCCCCTACTTATTTGAAGGGGTTGTCTTATTTCTCTG
The DNA here is from genome assembly GCA_025379985.1 of Phyllomedusa bahiana. NCBI lineage: Eukaryota > Metazoa > Chordata > Amphibia > Anura > Hylidae > Phyllomedusa > Phyllomedusa bahiana. Next base: position 47,054 of record JAODAL010000768.1, read on the forward strand.
TTTGATCACATGGGGCATGGAGCTTTGTTACTAGACATGTAGATGAAGAGTGAAGAAATCAGGCAATACCTTTTAGAGGCTAACTGAGTATATTTGATGGTGAGCTTTCGAGAGTACTAGCTCTCTTCTTCAGACATGATGTTATACAAGAAACTGAAAATTCACAGACTTTTTATACACAAAAGACAAGGATCATCAAAGGAACTTAGAATCTTTAAAAATAACAAAATGCAATAAGTAGAGAAGTTATTTACAACAGGTCAAGAAATAAACAATCTGGAAACTCGTGAGAAATGACGGAGGGATCAGTAATTCTTGCTGTTATCTGTTTGTTATCAGGGGGTGATTTGTGGCCCTTACAGTTCACACATAGTGTGACATGAAACTAGCATAAATATTGAGTCCATTTTGCAGAGTTTGACATTTTTTCATTAATTTACATTCCCATTCCTTCCTCTCCCTCTGTGTCTTAAAATGTCCCATTAAAACCACAACCCACAAATCTTCAATAGAGTGGTCGTCTCTGGAGAAATGTGCGGCCACTGGGAGATCTGATCTGCTGTTATTAATGGTGGGTCGTGGTTTTAATGGGACATTTTAAGACGCAGAGGGAGAGAAAGGAATGGGAATATAAGCTAATGCAAAAATTTCAAACTCTGCAAAATGGACTTAGTAGTCATACCCGTTTCATGTCACACTATGTATGAACTGTGAGGGTCGCAAATCACCACCACCTAACAGATAACAAGAATTACTGATCCCTCCTGTCACGCCTCACAAGTTTCCAGATTGTTTATTTCTTGATCTGTTGTAAATTACTTCTCTACTTATATTGCATTTTGTTATTTTTAAGGATTCTAAGTTCCTTTGAAGGTCCATGTCTTGTGTTAAAAAAGTCTGTGAATTTTCAGTTTCTTTTATAACATCATGTCTGAAGAATGGAGCTAGTTCTCTCGAAAGCTCACCACCAAATATATTCAGTTAGCCTCTAAACGGTATCGCCTGAATTCTTCACTCTTCTACTGCTTTCCATGGCTAACATGGTACAACGTTATACTACTAGACATGTAGATGTCACTCTTTGTCTTCTACGTCACTTTCTTTATATCTATTGATTTGAGTCCCTATAAAGAGATATAGATATACTGTACATTAGTCTTGTCACTGTTATATCAGAATTAGCAGCCCCAGTTATAATTAAAGGGGTTGTCTCACTACAGGGATTACTTTTTATGTTAAAGATCTTACAAAAACAAGTCACTGTGCAATATATGTCCATTAACAGTGTCCTATCACAGCAAAAAATAACCCCAATATAAAACTTATGAAAACTTTATTAATCCTATTAAAATCACAATCCAACATAAAAATCCCTTATTACTAATCCTAAATACATAAAGATAAATAATTAGGCAAAGTATACTTAACTGTCAGAGTGGATACCAATCTTGCGTTGATGTAGTCACATATCCCTCCTTAGTCCTCCAGGACCCAGTAATATAACAAGTACACTCTCCCTATAAAACCCTATTGAGACCTATGATTAACTTAATTGAGTTATCGCCCCAAAAAGATCGGCCCCAAAATACCGTTAAGCCCTAGGTAATCCTATCATGCCCTGTCAAAAGGCCAATGGGTATACACAAAGAGGGGGAAAAAATTATACATAATCTCCCAAACTCCCGACGCGTTTCTTCTCTTCAGGTTCATCAGGGGAGCAGATACACATGATAGACGCCACGATGCAGGAGCATGACAGGGCATGATAGGATTACCTAGGGCTTAACGGTATTTTGGGGACTCTATAGTTAGAACGTCCCGCTGTCTCCCATAGACTCTATAGTAAGAACGTCCCTCTGTCTCCCATAGACGCTATAGTAAGAACGTCCCTCTGTCTCCCATAGACTATGTAGTAAGAACGTCCAACTGTCCCCGATAGACTCTGTAGTAAGAACGTCCCGCTGTCTCCCATAGACTCTGTAGTAAGAACGTCCCGCTGTCTCCCATAGACTCTATAGTAAGAACGTCCCGCTGTCTCCCATAGACTCTATAGTAAGAACGTCCCGCTGTCTCCCATAGACTCTATAGTAAGAACGTCCCGCTGTCTCCCATAGACTCTATAGTGAGAACGTCCCGCTGTCTCCCATAGACTCTATAGTGAGAACGTCCCACTGTCTCCCATAGACTCTATAGTAAGAACGTCCCGCTGTCTCCCATAGACTCTATAGTGAGAACGTCCCGCTGTCTCCCATAGACTCTATAGTCAGAACGTCCCCATGTCTCCCATAGACTCTATATTGAGAACGTCCCGCCGTCTCCCATAGACTCTATAATGAGAACGTCCCGCCGTCTCCCATAGACTCTATAGTAAGAACGTTCCTCTGTCTCCCATAGACGCTATAGTATGAACGTCCTGTTGTCTCCCATAGACTCTATAGTAGGAACGTCCCGCTGTCTCCCATAGACTCTATAGTAAGAACGTCCCGCTGTCTCCCATAGACTCTATAGTAAGAACGTCCTGATGTCTCCCATAGACTATGTAGTAAGAATGTCCCGCTGTCTCCCATAGACTCTATAGTAAGAACATCCCGCTGTCTCCACAGAACGTCTTTCTTTTTTCTGCTCGTTTTATTTACTGTTCGTCTCTTGAAACATGTTGCAAAAAATGCACAAGCAGGGCAGAAAATTGGAGTCTATGGAAAGCACCGGACGGTTTTTGGCACGTTTTCAAAGCATTTTTTTGGCGCGTTTTTTTCAATGAAAACCCACCCAGGAGATTAAAGTCCCACCTATAGTGGGTGTTACCACCTTATCAATACAAGTCCTAAACAAATAGCTCCAAAAATACCTCTCTTATAAACTTGAGATACTCCTGCAAACATATTAAACATCAGAGAAATGGAGTCATATCTCAAAAAATACAAAATACTTTATTGACAAATTATATACATGATTACAAATAAAATAACATACAACAACATGTGGATAACCAAAAAAGGGGGGACATAGCGAATACACCTGATGTACTCCAATATGAGTTCATAATCAACTGCAAAATATCAATGATGTCAGCACCAAAACAATACCCAAAATATATCATACATAAATAACCTAGTAAAGTGCATATGATAATCAAGTATCCAAAGGATTAAAGTGCTTAACATTACTGATAAACAGCATAACAATAGGTACAATGTATCACATAGTATAAACTACCATACCCTATACTCAGACTAATACTGGGCAAATATAGAGACCTAAAATATTCAGTACACATTCAAGTATAATAGTAAACAGGTCTTATTACCCATGTCAGAGGGAGGTAGAAATCGCTATGATCCCCGTCCCGACGCATTTCGCTAATAACAGCTTCTTCAGTGGACGACAGAACCTACCGCCCTGACGATGCTATTTATATGTAAAGCCAATGCCCATTAAGAGTACGGCTCACCTGCTAACAGCACGCTTATTCGGCGTCCACGTCGGGATCTGAGCGGACACATGCCCCACTTCCGGCCATCTCACTCTGCTGCGCATGCGCCAGAATGCGCATTTCCGGTCATGCGCACGAGCACAAAAAACAGATGCCGGAACGAGGGGAAAGGAGAGATCGCAACACGGCGCAGGCGCACATAGCCTGCGTTAGGTAAAACGATCTTATAAACTGCAGGTACCGGGACATAATAAAAGGACAAAGAGAAACTAACCAAATATACATTGTAAGGTGTAGTGACTGTGAACAACATGTGTATAAAAGCCATACTATATGACATAAGTACTGAAAGTGAGTAAATAAAGCAGTGCAAAAATGTAAAATCAAATGTGTGATGCAAGTATATGTATAATGAAAAATACATATAAATCAATGTGTGACAAGTGAAAAAACATGCAAACAATATATATTACATACACCAATACATTCATTCATACATGTTCATTTCTTCTTTACTTTATCTTCATTTAGTCCCATATGTCCGCAAACCAGAGTAAACAAAAGAACTAGTTCTCATGCAGAGATGAGCCGCAAGGGCGTAAATCGCATCATTATCAAAAGTGTCAAGCATCTAGAAAAATATAATATAATATCATAATTAAAAACAAATAACAATTACAAGAAAAAAATATCAAGACAATAGATCACAAAAATTCAAAAGACGAAAAAGGGAATCAGAGAAAGGGTGCAAAGCTCAATTTTTCATTCAGACCAATCGAGACATGGAATTTAGATTAATAATCCATTTACATTCTTTCTGTTCTAACACCTGTTTCACATTACCACCACGGATACCACTGTGGACACAATCGATTCCGACAACCTTAAATGAACTCGGGTTGCAGTCATGAAATTGATAAAAGTGTTTAGGTATAGTTTTCAGAGATGAGACATCCTGGCAGTTCTTTGCAGCCAAAATGTCCCTGACGTGTTCTCTTGTTCTAACCCGTAATTCACGTGTTGTTAGACCAACGTATGATTTGGAGCAGCCACATGTGGCCAAGTATATAACATTGGTAGTGCTACATGAGATGTAACTGAATATTTTGTACACTCTTGACCCAGTTGTCGACTGGAAAGTGTTCGCATGTACCATGTTTCGATATGCTAAACAGTCTCCACATGGGAAGAACCCAATCCTAGGGTTAGAATTCCCAAAATAGTTCTTTTATTTCAGGGACATAATGACTCTTAATCAACAGATCTTTTAAATTTCTACATCTCCTTGCAGTCATCATTGGAGTATCTGATAACGACTGTCTAAAACATGGCTCAGTTTGCAAAATTGGCCAATGTTTCTTCAAAACTTGTCTCATGGTGGGCCAATGTGTATTAAACGTAGAAATGAAACGAACATTGTTGTTCACCGTTTTTTTTTACCTGACTTTTTAATAATAGATCTCTGGGAGTTTTCTTGGCCCTCAAGTAACCTTTCCTAATGACTCTACGACTGTAACCTCTATCACTGAAACGAGTCTTTAAATCAGCCGATTGATGTTCGAATTTTTCCTCAGATGAGCAAATCCGCTTCATCCTGAGGAACTGACCAACCAGGACAGCCTTAATCGTTGAGTAATTGTGAGACGATGACGCGTGTGATAAAGAATTAACCGACGTGCTCTTCCTGAAGACATCCGTCTGAAGAAATCCCTGCTGATCCACTTCAATCAATAGATCTAAAAATTCTACTTTCTTATTGTTAAACTTGTATGTCAATCTAATGTTCATAGAGTTCTGATTGAGTAAAGTCATAAACTTCAGCAGGCCATCCTCAGAACCCTGCCACAGAAAGAGCACGTCATCAATGTAACGCATCCAGCACTGCACAGGTTCAGCGGCATGAGCCCCATCGCCATGGAATATCAACCTCTCCCAAAAGCCGAGGAAGAGATTCGCATATGATGGGGCACACGGCGCACCCATCGCAGTGCCACGTTTTTGAAGAAAGAAAATGTCCTTAAACACAGAAAAATTATGTGTCAATATGAATTGTAATAATTGTAAAATTAATTCACATAAATGGCTGTCCAGGTTATCAATACAAGTGTCTGATATGTCCTCGTTCGTACCACTCATAATAAAGTTATTTCGCTTTTGCCGCTACGGATATGGATTTTAGGGATAAAAGCTAGATAACTTTATTAGCGCCAAAATCCATAAAACAACTACAAGATTACATATTAATGCAATAATGTCCTTTACATCCCGTTTTGTAGGGTGGAGTTACATATATGGCTTGATCTATGCATACATTAAAAACCAGACATGAAGACAAGCAAAAAAACGAGTGTAAAAACGCCACAATACTGATGTTTTTTTCAGCAGCTTTTGACAGGAAGTGGACAAAAAAACTCAGTTTTATGAACGTTTTTAGGATTTGTTTTTCAGGTCGTTTTTTGTTCACTGCCATGTCGACGTAGCCTTAGTGAAAACGCTAATTGTCATTTTTTAATCCAGGTAGTCAGACTGAGCTACTGAGCATGTGTGACCACCAGCACTTGAACTATTACATGGACGTTCTGTGAGGGAAACAAAATAACACCACAAGGTCCTGCAAATCTACAACAGAATGGATGAAAGAGAAAAGAATTGAGGTGGCCCAGTCAAAGTCCAGACCTCCACTCAATTGAAAGACTTTGCTGGGAACATAAGAGAGCTGTGCATAGATGAATGCCCACAACCCCCAATAAATTGAAGCAACGTAAAGAAGAGAGGGCCGAAATTCCTCCAGAATTATGTAAGAGACTAATAAAGTCATAGAGAAAGTCATTATTTCAAGTTATTGCTGGTTCTACAAGATATTGATACATGGGGTGTACTTTGTTTTTCACAAACGGCTTTCCTATTGAGCCTTAATTTAAAAAAATAAATAAATAATGTAATTTGTCATGTGCCGCTCATCTGTAGTTGTATTTACCTAATTTTAAGACTTTGAAGGACCAGATTTTTTTATCGACTTCTGATACATTAAACCATAGAATTCAAAGAGGGTGTACTTTCTTTTTCTCATGACTATACATACAGTATAGTGCGGTGGGCACACCAACAAATAGCACTCCGACACAGGCTTCCGTTTAACACTGGCCTCAGCCAGCTTTATTCAGAAACAGAACATAACAACATAAATAAACTCCTCAGCCGTCTGGCCACTCACTAAACACATGCACAGTCACTATCTATACCTGGCGTGGACTTAACGTCCTGCACAACACATTAGTACAGCCACTGTACTGTACAGGCTTTTCTCAAGCCTAGGGGTAAGAGCCTTGGCTCAGTTTTGCTCCAAACTTCAGGCAGCAAAACTACACTCCCTGATCACCTAGAGCAGCAGGCCTTTAATAGGTCTCCAGAGACCTGCCAAAACTCTGTACTGGAATGCGGGAACGGCCACTCACCCAACACTATAGCTGTCCCAAAAAAGCCACCTCATACATAGCCGCCTTGCAGCTATACTAGCCGCCACTGTGTCGGTAACATATAATTACTGACGCAATATAGGTGGCTTTTCTCCACCAAGACCCGGTCCTCGGTGGCGTGATTGAGTGATTGTCTTATCGGTATTTCTGCATTTGTGCTATCTCCCCATATATTATACTGTGGCTTTTCTGCATACTGGTGTGAATAGGTATCAAGTCAATGTGCAGTTTCTTTATCATCTAATTGTCCCCCTAGTGGAGGGGTGTGTGAGCTACTACTCAGCAATTAGCTGCACCTGTCTATCTTTCCCAAGTAGCTTTGAGGCCAGTGTTGCCTTCTACTGGGTTTAGTTTTCAGTCCAGCCATTAAGTTGTGGGTATGGGCTTTTGCTGTGTTTTTTGGAATGAGAAATAGAAGGATTTATACTTTGTTTTCCCATAGGAACCACTTGTGGACTTGGCTCAAGAAAATACAGTCACTTTTATACAAAACAATAAAGGTGACATGTATGATTGTTGGCACTGACAGGTTAGTTCTAGATAGCTTTAAGGCAGTGTAGAATGCGCCAGAATGTATGAAACTGTTCTTCTGCAGCTCATACATACAGGGTAGTGTAGTACCAATACCACAAGTCTGGCTCAGGCACCACCTTTACCCTGGTCTGGCTGTTTTTCTGCAGGTCATACATACAGGGCAGTGTAGTACCAATACCACAAGTCTGGCTCAGGCACCACCTTTACCCTAGTCTGCCTGTTCTTCTGCAGGTCATACATACAGGACAGTGTAGAGCCAAAACCATAAGTCTGGCTCAGGCACCACCTTTACCCTGGTCTGGCTGTTCTTCTGCAGGTCATACATACAGGACAGTGTAGAGCCAATACCATAAGTCTGGCTCAGGCACCACCTTTACCCTGGTCGGGCTGTTCCTCTGTAGGTCATACATACAGGGCAGTGTAGAGCCAATACCACAAGTCTGGCTCAGGCACCACCTTTACCCTGGTCTCGCTGTTCTTCTGCAGGTCATACATACAGGACAGTGTAGAGCCATGACCACAAGTCTGGCTCAGGCACCACCTTTACCCTGGTCTGGCTGTTCTTCTGCAGGTCATACATAGAGGGCAGTGTAGAGCCAATACCACACGTCTGGCTCAGGCACCACCTTTACCCTGGTCTGGCTGTTCTTCTGCAGGTCACACACACAGAACAGTGTAGGGCCAATACCAAAAGTCTGACTCAGGCACCACCTTTACCCTGGTCTGGCTGTTCTTCTGCAGGTTATACATACAGGGCAGTGTAGTGCCAATACCACAAGTCTGGCTCAGGCACCACCTTTACCCTGGTCTGGCTGTTCTTCTGCAGGTCATACATACAGGTGCAGTGTAGAGCCAATACCACAAGTCTGGCTCAGGCACCACCTTTACCCTGGTCTGGCTGTTCTTCTGCAGGTCATACATACAGGGCAGTATAGAGCCAATATCACAAGTCTGGCTCAGGCACCACCTTTACCCTGGTCTGGCTGTTCTTCTGCAGGTCATACATACAGGGCAGTGTAGAGCCAATACCACAAGTCTGGCTCAGGCACTACCTTTACCCTGGTCTGGCTGTTCTTCTGCAGGTCATACATACAGGGCAGTGTAGAGCCAATACCACAAGTCTGGCTCAGGCACCACCTTTACCCTGGTCTGGCTGTTCTTCTGCAGGTCATACAGGGAAGTATAGAGCCAATACCACAGGTCTGGTTCAGGCACCACTTTACCCTGGTCTGTTCTTCTGCAGGTCATACATACAGGCAGTGTAGACCAATACACAAGTCTGGCTCAGGCACCTCCTTTACCCTGATCTGGCTGTTCTTCTGCAGGTCATACATACAGGGCAGTGTAGAGCCCATACCACAAGTCTTGCTCAGGCACCACCTTTACCTAGTCTGGATGTTCTTCTGCAGGTCATACATACAGGCACAGGGTAGAGCTTATACCACAAGTCTGGCTCAGGCACCACCTTTACCCTGGTCCAGCTGTTCCTCTGCAGGTCATACATACAGGGCAGTGTAGAGCCAATACCACAAGTCTGGCTCAGGCACCATCTTTACCCTGGTCTGGCTGTTCTTCTGCAGGTCATACATACAGGGCAGTGTAGAGCCAATACCACAATTCTGGCTCAGGCACCACCTTTACCCTGGTCTGGCTTTTCTAACTGTTGTGCGCCTAGATTTGTCATCAAAGGATCATAAATGTATCTACTTCTATAAATGTGGTGCGATGCCCCCAGAATGCCCCAAATCTTTGGCGCATTACAAAGTGTCGGGGCTGTCGCTGATTGTGCCAACGATTAGAGTGCGACTGTTCAAACATCTATAGAACAGGGCTACGACAGCTTTTTGGATCAAAGTACACCAACAAACTGGCGCAGCCCCATTTATTCATGTTTCTTAAACTTAGACATGAAAACACATACACACACTTTCCCAGACCATTTCAAGCGAATGTTGGGTGGTTGGAAAAAACTGTGAAATAGGATTGTAGAAATTATAAATAAGTAACATACTTTCTATAGTGTTAATATACTTTTTTTCTCAAAACTGTAAGGATCATATTTCGTCAGAGTCCTACTTGTGGTCCCAGAAGCCCTGTGCTTTTGGCTTCCTCCCTGCTCTCTCTGTTTTGGTGACACGTGTTGGTCCATTCAATAGCAGAGCCAGACCCCTGGATTTTGCTGTCAGACACCTCCTTTAAAGGGGTGTTACCAAGATGCAAAGTCCACTGCACGGGTCGGCTCTAAGGTGGCGGCAAGCCAACCATGCATGAAAATGCATTGGGTGGCGCTTGTGGCCATCCTCCTTTTTCACTTTTATGGGACTATCGAATACAACTGGGTGTGTGCACTATATTTGTGAGCTCCCATAGAAGTGAATGGGGAGGACATCCACAAGCGTCCCCCTTTTCATTCTCATGTATGGTCGGCTTGCCGCTACCTTAATGCCGACCTGTACAGGGGATTTTTATTCCCGGGAACACCTCTTTAAAGTAATTGTCCACCCTTGAACACAATTTTGTTGCTTTTACTCCAAAGCCTCCAAAATTTTCTTCTGATTAATATAGTATAACTTGAAGATTTTTTTTAACATATATATATGTCTGATACCTGGCCCCAAATTTCCTGCACAGATGGAGGGTTAGAAAATTAATTTTAGCAAATGATTGCATTTGTTATACATTGAAATCAATGACAAAATGATATGCAGTAAGGGCAACATCTATGAATTCGCATGCACCATTTTTGTTACTTGGCGCCAACACACCAGTTCTATATAGATATAGAGGAGTGTATAATACAAGAGAATGAATGAAAATGTTATGCGCCAAATAAAACTCAAAACTGGTGCATAGATTGTAATGTGCCAAACTTTGTATGGCAGTTTTGCGGCAAAATTTGGCGCATTAAAATATGTCGTCAGGCACACATTGCACCAAGTTTGGCCGCACGACTGTTCATACATCTATAGAACTGGCAATATACGGCAAAAATGTGGCAAAGGCGAATTCATAGATGTCGCCCTAAGTTCTCAAACTACTACTGGTAGCACAGAAAGGGGACGATTTTTCTGCAGTCCTGGAGGAAGAATGATGAGGTCTAGGATGTTTTTAAAAGTTATTTATTGCTTTGAGAGGAAGGAGTTAGTGACAGTGAAATACAGATGACATCCAGGTGATATGTCATTGGTCAATCTTGCAGCAGCGGGCAGTTGTCCAGCCTACATTAAGGCATTGACAGGAGCATGTGCCGGTTCCCTGGATGTTGTATGACCCACAACCCATTCCACAGGAGCAAGAGACGGCGGTGTATTCTGAAAATAATAAGATAAATATCAACCTGCTGGAAATATACTGACATCCCGAAGATCACACTACAAGGTCAATGCCTCTCCGGCTCCAGGTCTACAGTAAGTCATGAGTTCATGGAACTGGAATGGATCTAGAAAACATGGGACTGAATAACTAAGTTCATAACTCGGACATTGAAAATTGTCTATGGAGATTCTAGAAGCATGAAAAGTGCATTTTTTTCCCGCATGTATAAACCACACCCCTTCTACAGGCCCCACCCCACTAACTAGCCCTCCTCAAGATAATTTTCAGGAATTATAAGCAGCACACAAGAACATCAAACACCTTCTTGTCATTTTGAGTTATTTTGACGCACATTAATGTACAGAGCAAGGCCATCTTATCTATTGGGCACAATAGGCAGTTGCCCGGGATCCCCACAAGCATAGAGGCCCCAGGTAGTAAATGTATGTCGCGGGAATTCAGAGCACATGCCCTGGATCCCTGGGTAGGAGCTACATATTTAACTGTTTGTATGTTCATAGGATGTGCAAAAAGTTAAAAGCTATGGTGAAGCAGGAAGCCAATGGCTCCCTGCCCTGCCAATTAGCATTGTAGGTTGTAGGCTGCCTATAAGACATCAATGGGGTCCCGATGTAGTTGATGTGATGATGTGGGTGTGCTTGAGGGTGGTTAGAGGCATGGCCTCATGTGGTATCATGTTTGGGCACGGCTAGAGACAAGACCTGGTGTGATGTCATATATTTGGGCAAGACCAACTTCACTGCTATGCCTGGGGGGCCATAATGCTGTTAAGACGGCCCTTGTACAGAGCACCCTGAAAAATCAAAAATCTGTCGGAAACAACCCTGATCCTTCCGAAATATCCATTTTCTTGAGGGGTTTTCAGAAGCCCTAGCGTTTATTGCATTCCAATCTTCCTGAGTCTCCCAGAAAAGTTGGCAAGTATGGACTAGACCGAGGTGTGGGCAAAAAGCCTATTCCAGCCACCATAGCAAAATATATAGTCTAGTGTGCCGCCATGTGAGGCTGTGTGTGCTGACCCAGTATCCTGGCACCAGACAATTTCTAGAGTAATCTGAGGTAGGTGCTCTCCTGGGAGGATTTTTAGACTTGACAACACTAGTCTAAAGCTATGTTCACACGGCTTATTTTGGGGCGCATTTCGCCACATATTGCGAGCATACTGCGCTCCAATACGAGTGAAATGCGCCCCAATCATTACGGCAATCCACAGTTCTCATAGAGAACTGTGGATTGTGCCTCCTCTCCGCGGGGAGATAAGTGACATTTCTATTGGGCTGGCGGGTTGCCGGGCCCCCGCACCGCGAGAGTACGCGCCAATCAGTGTGACTGCCGAAGACACGGCGTAATTACGGGGCGTACTGTACGCCCCGCAATTAAGCCGTGTGAACATAGCCTAAGAGGATTGCCCTCTATCTCCTTTATTGACCCACACCCTGATACACCATATCAAACTATAGTAATACAACAGTCCACTGTCAATGTATTGTATTGCATCTATTATTATAATATATAATTAGCATTGCCACATCTATACATATAGCACAGGTAGTCATTTATGTCATTACTTATTGCTTTAGGCCTTCTTCATACGGTGCAGTGTTTGTATGCATTTTTTTTAAATCAAAAACTAGGACCAGATCCAAGCAGGAAAGGAGTCTTTTCTTTTACACTGTTCCTGGTGGACAAATATCAGCCTCCATTCAGAAATAGAGGTTCAAGTGAAGCTAAGTTGCAATACCAGACCCCCCTGATCTCATATTAATAGTCTATCCAAATTTTGTAAGCCCGGAGAACCCCTTTGAAACTATTTCTATATCATGTTAGTGATAAATATGCCTAACATTTTCTAATATGTGAGACTAGATAGTTAAGAGCATTTGCAAATTCAGGAACAACTGCAAAATTTTTAAAGCATTCCAAGCTTGATGGTGCCAGTGCTGGAGATGTCAACTTCTACAGGCTAAACACAACACATTTGTATATGAGGTGGTTTACTGGTAAGTGATGGTACACCTGTACTGTGATATAAGGTGTCAGTACTCAACGGTTGTTCCCAGGAAGGCACTTCAGCATTACAGACCGGCTCATTGCTAGTGCTACAGAATGAGGTCATCCTAAATATGCATTTTTATGGAAGTTCCGAATATAGCACAACGCATGCACTTGGCTATATTCGGAAATCCCATAGAAATAAATGAGGAGGACAACTGCAAGTGTCACCCTCTTCATTCTGTAACGCTAGCAATGAGCTGACCTGTAATGCTTAAGTGCCTTCGTGGGAACACCCCATTAATATCCATTATTCATGGCTAATATCCAATATTATTAGTCATTATCCATGTTAGTCTAGGGTTTGGGATGGCTAAAAGGTCCATGTACGAGATTTAGGACAGAAAGGTGAATAATAGATAGATATTTACAGAGCTTCAAATCTCTTGTTTCCTTTCACAGAGCCCAATAAAATTATAAATCCGTCATAAGCCCCTGCTATGGGGAGCTCACTTCATGGGGATTTATACAGCACATTTTGAATTAACTAATAAATCCATTGCATTGTGCTCTCTCTAGCAGAAACATTTTACTCCATGCTTTTATATGAATGGTTTAGAAGAGCTTCTAAGTACTTAAAAACCCCTTATCCGTACATTTGGCCCTGTGAATTGCATTCTATCCTCAAGTCATGTATTAATAGAATAAGTTACTTAGAAGACATGCGCAACACAGTCTTGAAAGTTATCTTACCAGGTTGGCAACTGGCGGCATTCCCATTTGCTCTTTCAGTCACACAATTCAAGTTGCATGTGCATCTTCCATTATTAAAATTTCCTCCATTGTTTCTTCCATTGTTTCCTCCATTGTTTCTTCCATTGCTTCCTCCATTATTTGGTCCTACAGGAAAGCTGTGTCCTCCAGGTCTACCTCCGTAGCCTCCACCTCCGCCTCCGAAAAAAAGCTGTGAGTCTGCAAATGCACAAATGACAGATCATTCAGTTAGTTAAATGCTGCACAACAAAGTGTTTTTCCGACAAGTGTGAGATTTCCACGTCAACAGACAATGGAGAAAGTGTCCATCTACAAGAGATGACGGTCAATTAAGTCCTAGAATTGCCCTCATTTATTTTTTAATCTAAAGCCTGTAAATGACTAACCCACTCTTCTCCACACTGCCCTAACTCTAGGATTGCCCTATGTTTCATTACCCTGCAGCACTACCATGGGGACAAATATGGCATTGCCCAGTGTCCATGGAAATCAATGGTCTGTCCATATTATGCATACATGAGCCTGGTTCTCTAGAGTGAAAGACAACCATGTGGTCTAGACTACATGGTCTAGAGTGAAAGACCACTATATGTTGCTACATGGATAATATCCAACGTGTCAAACATGGAGGGAAGCTACCTCACCCAACCAGAGGATGTACGGAACGCAAGGGCATCAACAGAATATGGAAAAGGAATGATGGTTCCAGGTTAGCTCCAGTGTCCTCTAAAATACAATCTTTATTCCAGGTTAAAACATAATCAGACAAATAGGCCGGTAACAGCTTACATGTTTCAGGTCAGAAAGGGGAATATCTCTCCTTGGGGAAAGCACCATATAGGCGTGTGGAGTTTTGAATTGCCTTTTTTCCCTCCACTAAGCATCTGCATATCACAAGGCATTATGGGAAAGGAGCGGAGACGCTCAAGCGCCCTCTATTGGATATAACAGATCCTCAATTTGCTTTTGACCCACTGAGTCTTTAGAAAGCAAAAGGGATATATAAGTCAAGCCAGTATCACTCATCTACAGACAGCTGTTTCGTGGTTTTGCCCCTCATCAGTGCAGAGCAGAACGATACTGTCTGGCTGGGTCGGAGGCAAAGAGTGGCTCAAAAAGGGGAATATCTCTCCTTGGGGAGAGCACCATATCGGCGTGTGGAGTTTTGAATTGCCTTTTTGCCCTCCACTAAGCATCTGCATATCACAAGGCATAATGGCAAAGGAGCTGATAACCTCAAGCGCCCTCTATTGGATGTAACAAATCCTCAATTTGCTTTTGACCCACTGAGTCTTTAGAAAGCAAAAGGGATATTAGCCAAGCCAGTATTACTCATCTACGCCAATATGGTGCTCTCCCCATGGAGAGATATTCCCCTTTTTGAGTCACTCATTGTCTCCCACCCAGCCAGCCAGTGTTGCTCTGCTCTGTACTGATGAGGGGCAAAACCCTGAAACTGCTGCTGTTGGCCGCGGGGTTATACTGGCTTGCCTACTAGCCCTTTTGTTTTGTAAAGACTCAGTGGGTCAAAAGCAAATTGATAATTTGTTACATCCAATATAGGGCGCGTGAGCCTCTCAGCTCCTTTGCCATGTTTCAGGTCAATAAGGGTCTTAAATACTTTATTGAACTGAAACGTGTCAGCTGTTACCTGCCTGTTTATCTGATAGTGATGATGTTGTAACCTGGAATAAAGATTGTATTTTAAAGGACACTGGAACCAATCTTCCTTTCCCAATATCCAACATATCCAACCTTTCATCCAAAATTTTCCCCCCATTCCCCTTCCCCCATGAGTTGGGGTTAGTAGCCTTCAAAATTTACTTCCCATGCTGGGGTTTTACCAGCGGCTGCGGGCCAGGAGCGTCAGAAAAGCATTTTTTTTGCAAAAAAAAAAGGGAACGACCCCCTTTA
This sequence comes from Phyllomedusa bahiana, assembly GCA_025379985.1. Lineage (NCBI taxonomy): Eukaryota > Metazoa > Chordata > Amphibia > Anura > Hylidae > Phyllomedusa > Phyllomedusa bahiana. Next base: position 62,513 of record JAODAL010000768.1, read on the forward strand.
TACTGGGGATTTAAGATATTTTCCTCCCCACAACCTTTCTTTTTACTCCAGTTCCCCTTTTTTTTTTTTGCTGTGCCCCCCTAAACCCCCTGGGGTTAACCCCATCTGGAAACCCAAAATTGCTATTATTAAACGGAACCTGACTTTTAACCCTCTGTACAAGATGCCTTTGATTATCTTTCCTTTTGCCCCCCCAGTTAATGGGTTTATAAAAAAAAAATGTTCTACCTTTTTTTTAAAACCCCCCAACATCCTCCCCCAACTTGCTCCCAACACCCATTCTGTTTAACCTTTTCTTACAAAATGCAAGTATCCCAAAAGCTTTTACCAAACCCCTTTTTTTTCCCTGTCCCATTTTCAAAAAAAATCCCGGGAGTTTTTTGGCCCCCCGCGGCCCCCCTTTGAAAATTTAGCTGGGTTGTTTTCCCGCTTGCGCCACCCATTTTTAATTTTAAAATAGATATTTCATTTTTTCTTTAAAAACAGGGGGAACAAAGGAGAAAATGCCCTTTCTTTCCTTTTGGTTTTTGGAAAAGAATGGTTTTTGGTTTCCAAATTTGTGCTAAAACCCTGGCATGGCATTATGTTACAGAATTTGCTTGTCCCCCTGCCCCTAAAAATTTAACTGATAAAAAGGGGGAAAAATTGGGAAACCCCTTTTTTCTTACAACAAAAGCCAAGGCGGGGTTTTTTGTAACCCCACTTGGGGGTTTTGGGCTCCCATGGGACAGGGTAATTTAATATCCCAAACCCCATTTACTGAAAGGGGCCCAAGGCCCACCAGTGTGGAAAAAGATCAAAAACCAAAGGGTGAACCCCCTTTTGGGGTCCATAAAACCACAGGAAAGGCACATTTGGGGAAACCTTTAAAGGGGGGTTGTTCACTACAAGGATTGCTGTTTTTTTTTGTTAAAGATCTTGCAAAAAAAGTGATTTTGCTATTTGGGCCCATTAACAGTGCCCGCCTTTTTCCTAATACCCCATTTAAATAGGGGCTGCACCCGGTCCTCAGGTCACTATAGCTACGGGACCTTTTCAAACTCTCAGTTTACCTCCCAAGCACGGTTGAAATTGCACGGGCCCCTGTTCAATTCTTTTTCTGATAGGCTGGGCATGGTTGCTATAGTTTAAAAAGCCCTGTTAAAACTTTCCTGATAGGCTCCAGCAGGGGTTTGCTTTTAAGCTACAACCGTTAAATTTTTCCTGATAGGTGCCAGCCCCGGGTCGCTAAAAGCTACAACCTGGCTTTAACTGCACCCTAGTAGAAGAAAACCAGAAACCCCCCCGCCCCTAAATTTAAAAAAATGAAAACCGGGGAAAAACGGGGGACTGGGGGTAAGAGAATCAATGTAGTGGGAAAAACCCCTTTTTAATATCCTCACCACAAATAATGATAGCATAAAGATGGGATATGGCATCAATCATAGATGTGCTCGGCTTTACTTACAACTTGTATTAAAATATATGGGAGACCCTTTGACCCCTCTATGGGTTTTTTCCAGGACTCTTTTCCGTAAAAGGTTGAAGGGTCCAGAGTGGGCCCCGGCTTTTTATCAAACTTTAATTTTCCCTTTTTCCTTTTTGTTTTTCCCATCATCGTTTTGGGTTTTGGGAAAACTCCTTTCACCCCACAAACCCTCTTTAAAATATTGTACGGAAAAAAACCCTTGTATTTTAACAGTTGAAAAAGAGACAACATGCTCCTCAACGTTGAAATTGCAACGGCAAGAGGAAAAATTTTTTGGAATTAGGGAAAATCGACCAGAATAAACAGTTTGCTAAGGTTATTTTAAGTGATAAAAATAGGAAAAAAGGGGGGACAGGGTAAAAAGTCCCCGGGGTCGGGGCGCGTTTTTTCCCGCCTGTTTTTCCGGGAAAAATCTGCGCCTGATTTTTGTGGGGGCCCGGGGGGGCCGGCTAAATAAAAAGAAATTTAAAGTCCCCCGCGCCTCGCCTTGTTTTAAAGGCGAAAGTGCGGGCCCGGGAGGCGCATGGGGGGCTGGCCTGAAATCGCCGCCGGGGGGTATCACCAAAAAAGGGGGGGGAAAAGTCCCCCCGGGGCCTCGCCAGTGTGGGGGGGCGCAGTGGGGGGGGACATGGGCGCTTTTGGGGGAAACTTAGGCCCCGTGGGGGATGCCCCAAAAACCCTTTTTCCATGGGGAGACAGGCGGGAAAAACAGCGAAAATCTTTCCCCATTTCGGTGGGAAAGTATAATAAAAAAATCCCCTTTAAAAAGGGCTTTTTTAAACCCAATTTCCAGAAAAAAAAGCAAAAACCTTTAAAAAAAAAAAAATCCAAAAAAAAATCACTTTTAAATTTTCCTTTTTAAAGAATTAGGTATTGGAAATTTGCCGGGAAATTACAGAAATTTAAAATTCAGAAAGCTTTTCTAAAGGGGTCGGCATAAACCGGCCAATAAAGGAATAGGAGCGAATTTTCCCCCCAAAAAAAAAATTTTTATGGGGAACTATTGAAAAATTTAAAATTTCAAAGGGGGGACAGTTAAAATACAGTAAAAAATGCAAGGAAAAGACCCCTGTTTTGGTTGAGCAAGGGGGGGGGATTGGTCCCTCACCCAATAAAATGGGAGCGATAAGCCCCATTAAAAAACCTATGGAAAAACAAATTTCCCAATTTAAAATTTTTCCCAAAGGGGGGGACAGTTCAAAATCAGTATTTTTTTTCTTGGGCACCCATCAAATTGACCCCTTGGATAAAAAAATAAAGAAATAAACAAGATTTTATTGTTTTTATATTTTTTTTTTCTTTTACCCCCTTTTTATTATTCATTTGTATTTTCACTTTCGGTACAATTAAGTAGCCCTTATAATTTGTTTTCGGCCGTGTAAATTTTTTATTTCAATTGCATTCAAAAAACCCCCTTAGGAGCGCCCGCTCGCTCTCCCTTGGTTTTCCCAAATAACCCCCCTTTTTAACTTACCCAATCACAGAGCTCACTCTAAATTTTTCTTTTCCCCTTGAACCTATCAAAAGTATTCCCCCGGCTTGTTTGGCTAAGCTGGCCCAACCCCCAAAACCGTTAACCAATAAATCGTTTCTGCCTTTTTACTGTTTTTTGAACTGTCCCCCCTTGGAAAAAAGTTTTCCATTTTTCCCTTAGGTTTTTAAGGGTCCTGCCCCCCCCTTTTCCCTGATTGGTAAATTTCCCCCCCTTGGATATAGGGGGACACTGTCCCCCCCCCTTTTCTGATTGGCTGGTTTATCCCGACCAATCAAAAAAGAGCTTAAAAAAATTTGAATTACTGTTTTTCCCCGGAAATTCTCCCCTATTGCAATTCCCTATGTAGCCCCGGGTCTGGGCGAAAAACGCTTTTGTTGGGGTTTAATTTGCTTTTTTTTTAAAGGGGGGTTTCCCTGCTCTTTATCTGTTTTAATTTTTTAACCTTAAAAAAAAATTATTTTTTTTTAATTAATATTTCCTTCCCGAAAGGGCGCCGAGATTGCATTGCGCCCATCCCCCAAATAACTCCCAATGGGATCCCCCAAGCCCCCGCCGATTAACCAATCAGCTCTTTTTTTCCATTTTACTTTTTTTTTGAACTGTCCCCCCTTGGATTTGATTGATTAAAAATTTTCTCCTTTGGCAAATTAATTTGGGTCTTTTCGCTTCTATTCTTTTGGCCGAGATAGCCAACCCCCCCGCTAGAAAAACCAACCCGCTTTTAGCATTTTTACGGGTTTTTTAAAACTGTCCCGCCTTGATTCTGTTTTGGTCAACTTTTCCCCAAGGTTTTAATGGTTCACTGTCGCTCCTATTTGATTGGCCGGTTTCCCCCCGACCAATGAGAATAGCTTGAATTTTAAATTTTTTCCCCCAATTTTTCCCAAAATCCCAATTCTTTTATTTGCCCCTTCTAGATCTTTGGAAAGTGTTTTTTTTTTTTTTTTTTATGTTTATTTTTGAAAGGTTTTAGCTCTTTTTTGACACTGTTTTTCCCTCTTTATAAAGGCGAATTTTTTTGGAATTATCTTGGGTGCACGGGGCGGGGCGCCGAATTTTGTAGCATCTTCTTGCTTTCCCCGCTGTTCCGTTCTTTCTTAAATTCGCCTCCCCCGGGGATTTAAAACCAAAAAAAAACCCGGGTCTGCCTGCGGGCCCGCGAGCGCCTTGCATTTTCGGGTGCGCTTTGCCGACTTGGCGATTTTTTTGTACTGCCTCGGAGTTTTTCGAGGCCACCGCCCTCCCCCCCGGAAGCCTACACCGCAACCCAAATGCCCGCCCCCTTTATTTCGGGGCGCAGTGAAAGTGGCGAAAGCTGCGCCTAACACTGAATCCCCGTCCGACAGCGGGATTCGGGCCGGAGGCCGGGTTACGCCAGAAAACAGGCGAAAAGCCCGATCATAATGTCGCCCAAAAATAATTTTAAAACCTACCTGAAATTTTTTAAAAGAAAATCAGTATACCACTTTTGCAAAGAATTTTACACCCCCCTGAGGTTAAAGCATTAAAAAGGGTTTTGTCCATTAGTTAATTTTCTTGGCCTCTAGTTGTTTTTTTGTTTATTTTGAATTTTCAGGCTCGTGTTTACGAGGCTTCAAACTAAAGGCTAGCAGATAAACCAAGAGTTGCAATAGCAACCAGTCCCCTGGCAGAACTATTAAGGAGAGATCAAACAGTTTGTAGCTATAGCAAAGTGCTTTAGCCTATACAAAAAAGGATTGAACAGGTCTGTAGCTTACACCAAGGAGTTGATGCAGCCCAATACAAGGGGGTTAATCTTTTAAAGGAAATTTAAATTATTTTTAAATTTATTATTATTTATTTTAAAGCGCCATTGTTTTCCAGGGCGCTGTACATTCGAGGGGGTTACATACATTACATAAGTCAAACGAGTACAGTGATAAGGATAAAGACAATTGGCACGACAGAGGGAGAGAGGAAACCCTACCCGAGGCTTACAATCTACAAGGAGGGGGAAAGAGACAGGAGGGTGGAGGGCAGACATGTATGTGGAGGGTAGTGACAAGTTTATTTTAAAGGGATAGGCAACCTGAAGAATGGTTTTTCAGGTTCTTTTGAAGCTGGTGAAAGTGGAGGAGAGTCTGATGTGTTGGGGCAGTGAGTTCCAGAGTGTGGGTGAAGCACGGAGAAGTCTTGGAGACGTTTGTGTGAGGAGCTGATAAGGGGAAGCAGAGGGGAAGGTCCTGTGAGGAGCGGAGAGTGCGTGGGGGAGATATTTTTGGGAAAATTAGGGCAGAGATGTAGGAGGGGAGAGGTCATGGAGAGCCTTGTAGGTCATGGTTTAGTAGCTTGAAATGAATTCGCTGGCAATGGAAGCCCGTGAAGGGATTGGCAGAGGGGAGAGGCAGAGGAGTAGCGAGGAGAGGGGGTGGATAAGACGGGCAGCAGAGTTAAGGATGGATTGGAGGGGAAACGAGGGTGCTAGCTGGGAGGCCACAGAGAAGAGATGTTGCAGTAAGTCTAGGGGGAGATGACAAGGGCATGGACCAGCATTTTTGTGTGCAGGGAGAAAGAGCGGATGCGAGAGATGTTTTTCAGGTGGAGGCGGCAGGCAGAGGTGAGGGTTTTGGATGTGGTTTGAAAGATAAAGCGAGTCTAGGATTACCCAACAGGGCTTTGGGGACCTTAAAAGGTAAGGTTTTTTGTAATAGAAAAACAGGGGGGAGGGGGGAAAATTGGAGGTGGAAAGATGATGAAAAGGAGGAAGAGGGGGAAAAAAGGGGTAGGATACGGGGTTTTGGACAATATTGCAAAGTGAGTGGTTTGCAAATCTTTTAACATAAAAAGCAGCAATCTTTGTAGTGAGACAACCCATTTAATGGTTGTCTTATGCCACCCTGAATGCATTTGGGTAAATCCCCAATATTAGCTGTTGGGAGAAAGGTCCAGAGACACTAAAAATCATGGTAGCACATTTAGCGACACAGGCTGCTCACAGTAGCACAATCAATATGCAGCCTGTTGAAAAGTGGCTCTTGGGACAGTTTGAAAAAATGGCCGTGCCACTGGTTTCTCAAACGAATCAATGTAAAGCAAATAAATGAAGATTTGAGCGGTCTGACTACTGTACATTATTCAAATAAGACAGCATAGTAACTTGAACCACACTACAAAATAACCTCTTGCTATGGGTTCTCCTTTGCCCAGTTACTAAGCTCATCAAGGAAACAACAACCGCGGGCTCGTGATATAATGGAAGTGAAGAAACTTTATAAAATGTTCCAACTTTTCTGTTACATTATATTACATCTTTCAATTCATTTGTAGCATTTTAGAGGACATAAAAGAAAAAGTTTGTGACTGCTTTCCTTAATGACCCTCGATAACGAGGTTCTCACAGTTTATGGATCACATAACTTATTATACATTATTTTATTATTATACTGTACATTATGCCACCCCAATCTGTAATCCCAGGAATAGGGCCAGTGTGATGTTCCCATGTGAAGTCCTCTTCATGGCACATCCATGAGGTCTCCAGACCAATCTCCTGCTATCATTACATAAAGTTGACAAAAGTTGGATTAATTTCTGAAGAGGATAGACCTGCATTCCAGCCTCTGTTGACATCGTGCTGTGCACCCTGATAGCCTTCACGAGTGGTGTCATGAGGTCAGTGGGACACCTGTAGCTGGAAACCTGGCTCTTCGCTCAATGTCATGTAAATGTCTTCTGTTGTTGACGCTGTTTGCCATCATAGGCTTCTTGTGTGACATCTACAGGCTTTGCTTGGCCCACAGCGGCACAGGGAAAACCCCAGGTGGCAAAACTCAGAAAAAGAAACGCAGAGTCATGTGAAGTATGTGCAATCATGTAGAGTAGCTGTAGGGTAGCTATAGGGTAAGGTGCCTACTCCCCTTCTCTACCCCCCTTATGCCAGTCTCTAGCCACCCTACTCCCTTCTCTACCTACCTTACTCACCTCTCTAGCCACCCTACTCCCCTCTCTTTCCACCCTACTCCCTTCTCTATCCATCCTACTCTCCTCTCTACTCACCCTACTTCTCTCTCTAACCAGCCTACTCACCTCTCTTCTCACTCTGCTCCCTTCTCTACATACCTTACACCCCTTTCTACCCATCTTACTGCACACTCTACAAACCCTACTCGCCTCTCTTCCCACCCTACTTCCCTCTCTTCCCACCTTACTTCCTTCTCTTCACACCCTACTCCCCTCTTTACCCACAATATTCCTCTCTATACCCACCCTACTCGCCTCTCTTCCCACTCTACTCCTCTTTCTACTCATCTTACACTCCTCTCTACCCACTCTTTTCCCCTTTCAAACCATCCTACTTCCTTCTCTTCCCATCCTACTTCCTTCTCTTCCCATCCTAATTCCTTCTCTTCCCATCCTACTTCCCTCTCTACCCACTTTCCTCCCCTCTCTAGCCACCTTGCTAAAAATCCACTGGTGGGCCCCAAGAATCCATTTGCACATTCATTTCCACTTGCAGTACAGTATTCATTACTACACCTCATTCTTCCTATCAGATGATCCGTTCATGCAGAGGTTCACCTACCCGAGCCTCTTGCTGTCTCACCAGGTCATCATTGTTCTCCCAATCACTGGGACATGCAACGTTGAACAGTCCTGACTAGGGCCGCCATCAGAAATTTTGGGGCCCCATACAGCTGGAGCGTCTGGGCCCCCCCCCCCCCAGCCGACCCAACCCCCTGCTTCTCCCTCCCCATTCTCCGTCCCACAACCATCGCCACCCCATAAAAATAAAAAATAGTTTTTGGGGTCACAAGAAAAAAAAAATTTCAAATTTTCCCATTGTTTTTGGATTTAGTTCTTGCTATACCCAGACCAATATTGCCAAGCATATAAATTCTAAATAATACCGCCACCTATCACTACCATATACTGACTAGTTCCCCCCCATAATTTTTATTGAAATAACCATTATACCCCAAAACCCAAAAATCACAAAAACAACCAATATTTTTAAGGGACCTAAATTTAAATGGGCCAAAAATCACCAAGAAACTCAAACCCCAAACAATACTGAGTTAAAAACCGCCTTTTCTGTTTTAAAATATAAACCATTACACCCAAAACCAATATTTTTCCCCCATACAGTGACCCCCAAAAGTGGGTAATACCAGGTACACAGGTTGCTTTTTTAAATTGGGGGTTTTTACATTTTTGGGCCTCACAGGTGAAGTTTGCTGTTGAGTCTTCACTTTTCCCCTTTTTTTCTTTTATTCAATTCCCGACCCCCCATATTTACTTCCTCCGTCGACCCCTCGTTCCCCCTTTGAATTTAAACACAAAAACCTGGGGATCCTCAAATTTTTTTATCATTTCCCCCCTTCCCCCCTTGACAAAAAATCCCTTTTTTTAATGGGCCCAAAAAGGTAATAAAATTCCCCCCGGTAATTATGGGGCTCCCCCCGTCCCGGGATGGGAGGTTTTCCCAAGGGCCCCCCGCGCGGTTTTGTAGGAACCCCCCGGGCAAATAGCTTGGTTGCTTGGGGGGGAAAGTAAAGGGAGCTTTGGGCCCCGGGGGTTTTCTAGGGTTTCCCTGTAGGGACAATGGGGCCCCCTGTAGCTTTACCCCCCGTGGTTTTGAATAGGGGGCCCCCCTGTAAAATTAGGGCCCCCCTTGTATGTAAAAAGTACTGCCCCTGTGATTTTGGGGCCCCCTTTCGTAGGAGAAAAGGGCCCCCCCCCCCCGTTTAGATTAGGGCCCCCTTTGTGGTAGGAATTCCCCCCCCCGTAGATTTGGGCCCCCTTGGAGGGATTGTTCCCCCTGTAGATTTGGGTCCCCTTTGTTTTTTGGGAGAATAGTCCCCCCTTTTAGTTTTTGGGGCCCCCTTGTAGGAAGAATGTCCCCCCCAATAGGCAAATATTTCCCCCACCCCCAGTCAGCTCCCCTTTTCCCCCCCGCTGTTCAATCTTAATTGTTGCACGTTCACGGGGACGTGCATAAAATTAAGATGCCTCTTTTGAAGTAGGGGGTGGGGGCCTTTGGGGGGCGGCGGCGGGCCCCCCATGGCTTCACGACCACCGGGCCCGGTAGGCGTACCGTTGTAAATGCCCCGGGGTGAATTGGCCCCGGTAACTAGTGATCTGTCATGTTCGTTTTTGTATTTTCTCATAGCAACCCTTTTGGGATGAAGGGGACATGGCGAATAGGAAGTTGCAGAAACCTTAACACGGAGGATTGAGTTTTTTGGGGCTTTTTATTTTGGTTTAAACCTGGCTTTAAATGCCCCCCCAGGATGGAGCATGGGGTTGAAAATGGGTCTTTTTAGATTCGAAACACTGGGGCATAAAATTTATGGGTTTTCCTTTTAGTGTAAAATCTTTATGTTTTAGGAGTGTAAGAAGGGGTGTTGTTTGCCTACTGCAAAATATTTTGTACATATATTGTACTAATTTATATTGGCTACTAAATTTCCCTCTGCTTAATGTCTTTGTATCAAATATAATACATACAATTAAGACCTTAAAATAAACCCAGACTTCAGACTAGACTCCAAAGGAAATAAAATGGGTATTCTCACCACACTGATTAGCTAAAGGTAAATAAAGACTATTATCAAATACCTTGCTGTTCTGATCTTGATTCATTTCAGAGTTAACACAGTTCTTACCTCCTTGTGTACTCAAGCTTCCTAGATAACCGACCACTTCTCTCTGTGCTCTATGGGCTAGCAGACATAGTCGAGCTGGTGGTGTCACTCCCTCCTGTGTTTTCTCATCAGCACAGAAGCTTTATAGCTTTATGTTTCTTACTGAGAAGCTTGAACCCTTTAGAGCTTTAAAGCCTTCTGCCCTGTTGTTTAGACCCCTCCATCACCAATGTCCCTCTAACAGGCGCAGCTAGGAATAGCCAAGATGATATGCCAATCACTTCTGTAGAACCACCCACCCTACAAAAGTGGGACCCCTAAACGGGTTTGGGGGAAAGGGACACGAAAAAAGCAAAATAAGAAAAATAAAAACCCTTTAAATTTAGACACAAAGACCAATCCTAAAATAAAAGATAGTCATAAACTAAAAGCTTTGGCCATCTTCACTTCTAGGAATTGACAGCACCCAGGAGACTTGTCTGCACTTTTTGGGAAAAAGTAATTAGATGTTAGCTTTCCCCCAGAAAAAAGGTGCCATTGAGTCCATTTTTAAAATCTAGTTACCAGCTCCAAAAAAAAATCGACGTTATTTTAAATTTTGTGAAAAATGTAATGATGTAAAGTTGTGTAATTGTACAGAATCCAAGAAAAGTGTACGGTGGGAAGGTTATTATTGTACAGCAAGCAACCATATGGTTAAGTTTGGGAAAAAATTATGCTTGTATGGGGAGCAGAAGTATTTAACTGCATAGGGGGGAACACTGTTGCAAAAGTTTAACAGCCAATCAGAAAGCTGACGGGGGAAGGCCAATTACCTTAATGGGAACCTGTCCACTCTGCCTCTTTCCCATTCCCAAGTTCATTTTGTTTGAGTATTAAAATTCTATTTGTTAGCAGCAGAAAAGGGGAAAACCCCTTCTATTCCCGGGCAATGGGGACAGGGAGGCGGGGAGGGGAGAACAGCCCTACTCACAGAAAATCTGAAGTGCCAACTAGAGAAAGAAATGAGAATCAAAGGGAAAAGAGAGAACAGAGAGTGTGATAGCACAAATACAGAGGAGTAAGAGTGACAGAAAAAACAGTAAAACAGGTTGTCAGTTTGGTTGAATGCCTGAAGAGTAATTGAACATAGTTAGAGAAACAATTAGATAGAGTCTGGAGTCACCAGGCACCAAAATCTTGCATGGCTGGACTGGGGTGGGGGTCAGCACCAGTGCAAGCACCTTGCATGTCTGGGCTGGGTCGGATAAGAGGGAAGTTGTCAGGAGTGTCGCTTGAAAAAAAGGAGTGTCTAAGATGTACTATTACATTCATCATCCACTTGCACACTGCGTTGCTTTATAGTTATGCAGCAAAAAATCCCTGGGTGGCTTCATATGGCATTGTATGTGGATTTGGGGTCATTTTTTTTACTTTTGGTTTATAGTCAGAAACTAGTCCCACATTTCCATGTGGTTTATGACGTGGATCTGTGTTAAAAACCACATACACATGTTATGGACATTTTCAGTCATCCCCATTGACGGCGATAGCAAATTTCCACGGCTTTTCTGCCTGGAATACAACCAAAAAAAATAACCAACTTCTGAAAATATGCGCTGTATAAACTACAATGCATATTTTCTATTACTGTCAATGGGAATGATTTACTTTTGGTTTTAGACAAGTATTTCAAGGCAGAATTTGTGTGGCTTCCGATTTGAACTACTCATCGTGTGGACAGAGCCTTAGAGGGAGTTCTTACTTGCTCCTGCTTAACATTCAGGTTGATTCTATTTGTGTTGTCGTCCTCATCAGTGTCTTTGTTACCATCTACCTTAGGGTACGTCCTCACGACAATGTCAAATTGATCATCGGATTCTACAATTAAAAACCGCATCGGACAACGCGTTCTCAATAAATATTTCATGTGGATTTTTTTAGGTCATTTTTTACAGCGGATTTACAGTAAGAAACAAGTCCAATTACTTTTTCATTTTTTTTATCATTCACCTAAATTTTATTGAAATATAAAATTGCACATGACATATTACATGTAAGAATAAGGTAAAGAGAGGAACGAGTCCCAACATATGATTGAGCCAAAATCACAGACGTGCGGATTTCCGCACTAACAGGATAAATGCAACTTCTATGAACATCTTGATCGTGTCACAGAGTTCAAACAAGGAAAAGAAATCTGCGTATTGAAGGTCATAATCACAAAGGAAGTCCGCACTAACAGGTTAAAAGCAGCGTCTATGAACATCCTAATCGTGTCACAGAGTTCAAACCAGGACAAGAATTCTGCGAATTGAACCGAATAGAATACAATACCATCTTACTATAGATTAAACAATCATAACAATGGCGCTTCAGCACCCATTCTAACATATATAGAACACAGAAAGACAATTTACAGAAACACAAAGTAAAATGAACATGAACAAGACACCACATACACAGGGAAGAGAGGGGGGAGGAGAGAGAAGGAAAAAAGAATGCAAGATCTAACCCGGAACTGTGGTAGAACCCCAGCATCATTACGTAGTGCAGAAATGGCCACGTCGGACGGTGATCAATTGGTCGAGGGGGATGATCTCCGGAGGTATTCTGACCTAGCAGACGCTAAGAACCTCAGCAGGAGATAGAGAAATACATCTGGGAAGTCTTGAACTCGGCCCAGTAGAACCAAGTTCGGCGACACGCAAGAATCTGGTCCGGGGTATGAGAGATCAACTCCTCCATTCGCTGCATGGAATCAATCTCCGCATACCATTCCTCCAACGAGGGGGGGATTGAGGATTTCCATTTACGTGGTAGAATGGACTTGGCAGCCTGCAACAAATAACAGAGGAGGGATCTCCTAAACCTGTTTATGGGCATGTCAAACATATATAACAATAGGGCCTCTGGAGAGTCAGGGACCTGTACCTCCATCACTGCTTTGATCACCGTCAACACTGCGGACCAGAATCCCCTAAGCTGCGGACAGCTCCACCAGACATGCAGCATGGTGCCTTCTCCACTCCCACATCTCCAGCACTGATCTGATACCAATGGGTACCACTTGTGTAAAACCGAGGGAACCCTGTACCATCTGGAGAGTATTTTGTAGCATGTTTCTTGATATCTCGAGGCTATCATAGCCTTATGGGTCAATTGAAAACATTTGCGCCACTGAGAGTCAGAGAAGGATAGTGACAGCTCCCTCTCCCATTGGCGACAAAACGAAGGAGGCTGGGAGGAGAGAGCAGAGAGGAGCATCCTATACATAACCGAGAGGGCATGAGCCGGGCTAGAATCCGCACAAGTTTCTCAAAGTCAGTAGGCAGTCTATGCAGGTCCAACTGAGACTTCCCAATTCCTTTTTCTATGGGGTATTGGACATGGATCCGACATAGAAATGTTTTGTATGACACGAAATACGACAGAAGATTGAACATGTTCTAAGTTTTTTGAAAAAACAAATCTGAGTCGTGTGCACCGCAACTCGGATTTTCAATTAAAGTCTATGGGGAAGATTTTATGGTTGGTTTTTGACTGCTTTTAAAATCCAAATCGCATGGATTTCCAACAGGAAATGCTTATCGTGTGGACGGACCCTTATCGCTCTGTCATATAATAGTGAGTGTCTCCTCATATTATTGGCTTCAGTGTCACAGGATCCCTGAGGAATATCAGTACTGGGAGCCACTTTTAGGGGCGTTCACACAGCTTATTTTGGGCACGGATTCCAGCCGTATTGCGCACCATACTGCGCTGCAATACAGCTGGAATCCGTCCCAGCCATTACGGTAATCCACAGTTCTCATAGAAAACTGTGGATTCCGTCTCTCCTCCCGCTTGGCGAATACGATGAGCGGGGAGAAAGTGACATGTTCATTATCCCGGCGAGATACGTGCCGTGGATAATGCATGTCTTTGGGGCCGGCGAGCAGCGCCCCCGCCCCTTACTCAAGCCGTAATTGCGGGCGAAATCCGTCCCGCAATTACGGCTTGAATAAGCCGTGTGAACCCTGCCTTTGGATGCAGGAAAGGCGACTGTGATAAGTGATGTCAAGTTCTGCAGTTCTAGCCTTATTACATATGGTTGACAATCAACAGATGTTGGCTTGGAGGAGATCTGATGTAGACAATCCTCAGGGTCTCTAGCACTTACCATAGGACCTCATTTATTTAAAAAAATTATCGGCGTAATACATATTTGTAAACATCATTTGGCAATCAGGGAACTTTCCTACATCAAAATCTTCTCTTTCTCTATTACCTTTGATTAATCCAGAACATCTAAAAATAATAGAACTCCTAAAGTGAGGGATCCCACCTTCGCTTATTTGATGTGCTGTGACGACTTGCTTTCGTCGTGACGCCCTCCTGGACCGTCCTGGGGGTCTTTTAGCTCAGGATCGCCGCTTGGGTCAAACGGATGGCACTCCGACAACGGATTCTTACTTAAAACTCAGCCTGTTTATTTCGGCACAGGTTTACAGTAATTCAGCAACAAAACCAGAACAAACCAAAATCCTTAGGCCGTCTAGCCACTAACTAAACATATGACATCCCTCTCTAGCGTGTGGTCAAGGCCTACCGCCAATGCACCACACACACACACACTTTACCAGTACTCACTGGTTCTAGCTTCTCTTAAGCCTCTGGGGGCCAGAGCCTCTTGACAGCTCCTCTGCTGCTCCAATATGCAGGTAGCAGGCCACGCCCCCTGATCTCCTGTAATAGGAGGCCTTTAATAGGTGCTCCAGATGGACCCAATACCTGGGCTGGAACCCAAAGACCTGGAACGTGGGAACAACCACCCACCCATCTGCAGTTGTTCCGGGACGGCCAGCCCTTAATGGCTGGACATTAGCCATGCTATGTATAAGGGTCAGCACCCTAATGTTGCTGACTGAAATACCTGGCTTCCCCCACCGAGACCAGGCTCTCGGTGGCACGTACGCCACCTAGTGGCAGAACCCTGCGACTGCCTATGGTCGCTCTGTGACAGTGCTTATAACTGACTGGATGAGTTTGATAAGTTTTATTATGTTTTGGCATAGGCCTCAAGGAAAGATGTCATAGTTAGAGAATTCCTGAACACAGCATCAAAATGGAGAGTCAGAAAATGTAACGAGTGCAGACCCCGGTCTATGAAGAAAGGGTGTATGACATTTGCTGTTGCTTGTTTCTCTGGGGTCAATTAAATTGAAGTTTTATCCTGCTTCTTTACCTCCTCCAGATGCCAGATCCAATCTCCAAATACATAAATGTTAGGTTGCTGGTTTATTTCATTTTAATTTAATGAACTCCTTTGCTTTATATAACTGTATGTCATTTGCTAGTTCATGAACCTGTTACCGGCTGCGCAGCGGCCCAACTCGCTGGCCGCGGGCTGCTTGCGCGCTCATTATACCGTCAGCTACTAACCTAGACAATCTCCTGTTTGTCTGTGCTCCTCCGCTGGCCGCTGCGCACGCGCCTGCTCTCTGGGCTGTAAAGGGCCAGCGTGCCGGTAATTGGCTAATTGCCGGGCGCTGACCTCATAAATTCTCAATCACTTTCTCAATTCCCAGCCGCATCTATAGTTTCCTGTGACATAGAGAAAGCGTTACTGAAGTGCGTTCCTGACTCGCTGTGTTTCTGACTTGTTGCTACGTTTCTCGATTATGAGCCTTCACTGCCTGCCTTGACCTGCCTCCCTGTCCCTGACTACGAACTTGTGTCACGATTCGTTACCGTGCCGCATCTCGGCTGCCATCGCAAGCAAGTCGCGTCAGGGTAGGACTCCCGCCACAGCAAGCCCATCCTGCCTTGTGGCGGGCTCTGGTGAAAATCAGGACCTACTCCACTCCCTGCCGTGGCTTATAGGTCCAAAGGATCCACTACTCCTGCTGTTAAAGAACCTTTTGACAAACTTTGGATAAATAGTACAAGTGAATGTAGTAAACCTTGTCATATATCTTATTAGATCAAAATACCTCTTTCTCCTCTAATCAGGCTTGTTTCCTCCTCTCCCTACCCCATAACTCAGCATTTTCTCAAAAAATTTTGAAGCCCATCTTGAGAGACACAACAGACTACTAGATGACTGAGGGATGAGGTGACATACTACCCATAAAAGCCTATGGAGAGAGGAAGGGGATGAGGAAGGACGGAGCTGCAGAATGACAGAGGCAGAGAAAGACACAAAGGCAGAGCTGAAAGCCCTAATCTCTAATAAGTATTTTATCTCACCCTAGTGCTTGAGTCAAAGCTCAGTAATGCTCTAAAAAGTCCTTCATGCTATTGCTGATATAGAGATATTGGGGAGCAGGATCTCCTCTTCTGTGTGTGTATGTGAAACAGTCTCTACCCACTAGGTCAGGGACAACTGAAAATTAGAGATGGAGCTTGCAGAAGGGAAAACTGGTCAAAAATGTTATATACAATGTATATATCATCCAAAAATAGTGGAATAGTGCTACTCCTTATGTATCCACGTGTCAGCTTATCCCGGAAAAATACCTAAAAGTACAGATTTTCCTTGAGTTTTTGTCCTGTGTTCTAGAATGAATCCATGTGCTCTGTAATGTACGTAAAATGCTAGATGTTAAGATAGCTGTTTGTTCAGGAAGTATTATCTGATTAAAGGGGTTTTGCCACGATCTAATGTTGATGTGGGATCCTCCAAAATGGGTATTTAATCACTTTTCTAAATATATGTCATCAAAAAAGTGAAGCCTGTGAGATCTACAGCCTGACTTACATGCCCTTGGTTTCCTGACAGTTTACATTAGATACGACCAGGAGCTGAGCTGGCCATGCTTGCATTGTTTGCACTTCTTATCTGATGGCAGGGAACATGAACGAGCTATGAAGGGACTGGGGAGAAAGATCCTGTGTCTTTTGTATAGAGAATCCACTGGATGTAATGTAATTATCTGAGTAAACATGCAGACGCTTCCTGGCTCTCTGCTCAGCCCTCCTCTCTTTCACCCTGCAGGAATGAAAGAAGGCTGCCTGCTGAGCTTATCTTCTCTCCTGAGGGAGAGGGAGAAACAAAACGCATATAGCTTGTGCACAATACAGTTATCCCTGGGGATAAACCAAACAATGTTTGCTCAACTACAGAGACTGAGTATCAGGAACATGCATGGGAGGTGGAGCGATGACATCACAGAGGAGGTACTTGGGTTTTTTAAACACAGAAACACAACGCCCCTTTTTTCAAGCCTTAAAAGGGGAGTATCAGCCTGTTAGGCAAGTAACTCTCTTCTTGGCAAAACCCCTTTAATGTAAATTGTGATTATGTGGCAGCGAGTACCTAGAGGGATCCTGTACGAGTGCTTACTCTTGAAAGAAGCGTATTGTTAGCAGGTCTGTTGACTTTTTATGAGTAGAAGTTATGTTGTGGTTTCTTCATTATTTTCATACAGATAAGGTGTTTTTTGTATTGGATGCACCTATCACACTCACAGGTCACATGTTAGAAGGGGCCTCAATTTACAAGCAAAAAATGCCCTCCCGAAGGTGCACACTATAAATCAGAAGCAAAAAAAAAACCCACAAAAACAAGTCTAATGATTAAACTCAGAATACATAAAACAGTAAAGAACATTTTTATTAAAAACTTATAAATTGTCTTTTTTGTTAGTAAATCAGAAGTAAAAATTTTTTATTTTGAGTAACACACATTACTTTTTTTCTATTCAGATGAAGGGTCTTTGAGTTCAGTACTTAGGCTATCAAAACTCGAACCCACTCAATGACTTAAAGCTGCACTATACTTCAAACCACATTGTTGTGTTAATGTTTGAGGACAGTATCGGGCTGAAAGTGAAGCTGCATTCAAACATTCAACTTTTTAGATACAGTTTTTCAAGCCAAACCAAAGAATAGATCACAATTGGAAAGCCCATATTAAGGAAAGACTAAGGGCATGTCCCCACGGCAGGGTTTTTTTCGGCCGGTTTTTTCAGGATTTTGCGGTTTTTCAGACCGCCTGAAAAACGGCCGAAATGAGCACAATTGTGCTCTATGGAAAACCCGTGCACCCAGTCCCCCCACACGGGTTTTCCGCCCGACGGTTTTTGTCGCCGGCGGTTCCGGCGGCAAAACCGTAAAAACTTGCACCATCTTCCGTCCGGGTTTTTCGGACGGAATATGTGCATGTCAATGGGAGGGGGAGGGCTGTTTTTCCGCTCATCGGGAAAAAGCCGTCCCCCCCGCGGCCGTGGGGACGGCCGCAAAACCGGACAAATACCGTCTGGCAAACCGGTCGGTATTTGTCCACTGCCGTGGGAACGCGCCCTAAAGCTCAACATGTCCGAAAATTGGTGCGCCGTGGCAGATTTAGGCACATTTAATCAGTGTAAAGTGCGCCTGAAAGTACGATATTTTCAAAAATCTGGTGTCAGGTATACCTTGCATAGTAAACACAATGCGCCTAAGAAGGCACGTTGCGCTGAAAAAGGTACATTGCGCAATCCCGGTGCACAGCATATCATTGGTAGTGTATGTAATGCGACTATCAAGGCGGATTGCGTAATGGAGGCGCATAACATATCATTACTAGTATATGTAATGTGACTATCAAAGGCGCATTGCGTAACGGAGGCGCATAACGTATCATTACTAGTGTATCTAAAGAGCCTCGATAGGCACATGGCGTTATGGAGGCGCACAGCGTATCTTGCTACTATATTTAATGCACCTTTTTAGGTGCATTACAATTGGTCATGCCCGGTGTATAATGCACCTAGTTTTGGTATATTACAGTTCATTTATATCGAGTATATGGCGTCAAGAGTATTTTATGCGCAAAAAAAGACCAAAAAAACGGCACTTGTGTATTGGGACATGTCGCCCTAAAGCTTCTCCATTTTTCAATCCATTTTTGGTTTTGGCTTCAAAAACTGAATTTAAAAAGCTTGAAGTCTCATGGCAGCCTCAGTTTCCACTTTGAACACATTTTTTCTGCTTTTAATATATATACCTTGCTTCAAACCCCAGCACACGTTTAGGGTTAAAAAAATCAATTTCTAGCTGCCTGTAGCCACCACTAGGGGGAGTTTAGGAGAACACTGCAGACTGGCTTTACATTGAACGCAATAATAAAACAGTATTCAGATAAGCTCCTTATTTCCGACTAGTAGCAGCACAGCAGATGACAATTTTCCTATAGTCCTAGATGAAGAATGGCACAGTCTACGACATGTCTTTGAATATACCCTATTTCTTTGACACGAAGGGGCTAATGTGTGAATGACCAGTGAAATACAGATGACATCCAGGTGATATGTGATCAGTCGGTCTTGCAGCCGCGGGCACTTGTCTATGTAACGGCTCTGCGTGGTACCTTTATATGTATGTGCATGTAGAGGTTACCGCTCAGAGGCGTCACACATATGTAACCCACCATGTACCACTCACAGGCCCCCTGTATAAGGTTAATCTAATGTAACAGCTCTGAGTGGTACCTTTATATGTATGTGACATAGAGGGACCGCTCAGAGGCGTCCCATAGATGTAACCCCCCATGTACCACTCACAGGCCCCCCTGTATAAGGTTACATCTATGTAATGGCTCTGAGTGGTACCTTTATATGTATGTGGAACTATATTGCGGGGTTATGGCATTAGAAAGGTTGAGAACCACTGCTCTAAGGCGAAGTGCTGGCCCCCCGCCCCCGCCCCGCCCCCGGCCACACAGCGTAATTGCCTAGCCTAAATTGTGAACCTAGCCTAAATTGTAAAGTGCTGCGGAATATGTTGCCGCTATATAAATAAAGATTATTATTATTCTATTTGTGTTTATTCTGTGTGTATTGACCTCTAGTGGCGAAGGTGTTGTTACTTTTCCCTTTAGAAAACCCACTAGGAGATATTGATTGGTCAGTTCATATGTCCGTAAAACAAGTGTTGAGCTTGATCAGAGCTCCTCCCCTGCAAACCCATCAGTCTCTAGTGATTGGCCAGGGGAAAGCTGGCTCCACCCACCCTCTACCCAAGAGGCTGTGCGGGTTCTGACAGTTGGTCAGTTGGTAGTCTGGCTTGGCCAAGCCCACATCTAACCTCCCTGCATCCCCTCAGAATCCTGTCAGGCCTGAGGTTTAGTCCCCTAACCTGTTCCCAGGCAGCTATAAGGATTGATGCGTGTCCTCATTGTCTCAGTAGGACATTCTCTGTATGTAGTAGTGCCTGCTCTCGGATTGGTGAAGTGTTAAGCTATGTTCACACGGCTTAACTGCGGGACGTAATTACATTCCGCAATTACGCTGTGTGGCCGGGGGCGGGGCAGTGAGCGGGGGGGCGGCACTTCGCCGGCCCATAGACTATCTTTTACTAGCGGCGCGTATACGCCGTGGTATTCACAGTCACTTATCTCCCGCCCGGCGGATTCGCCGAGCAGGGAGAGGAGACGTAATCCATAGTTCTCTATGAGAACTGTGGATTACCGTAATGAACGGGCCGTTTTCATCCCGTAATTTGCGCACTTCGGCGCGTAATTACGGACCGAAATACGGCCCATTTTAAGCCGTGTGAACATGGCCTTAGAGGTTTCCCAGTCACCGTCCATGTCTTCCTGGCTTATATGTCTGTGTGTCCATGCGTATCCCTCCTGCTTGTCAGTGAGCATTTACAGCATCATCTTCTCTCAAGTTTATTCAAGTAACTTCAAGTAACCATTCACACGCACCTTATAAAGGCTGAAAATCGCAAGTCCCTGGAGCAGTTTTTGTCTACTTCATTTTTTCTACTGCTAAGGCCAAATCCATAGTAACCAAAAGTAAACCCCCTTTCTGAAGCTAAGGACTCTGATTTAAGCCCGCAGTTACTTTAAAACCTTATATACCTGTATCAAACTGTATAAAATCAATCCCTTCAGTAAAATTGTCATTTATTTGCACCATTATTGTGTAAAGACATTTTATTTAAAGAAGTTCCCTTGTGTATATGCTGAGAAGAGAAAGGGCTCCATCACCCTCGGACCCCACCGTGACAGGAAGTTGCAGAAGGTGAGCCCCAAAGTTGCACAACAACACCCAGCAACACCGTCCAGCACGGCAACATCATTATCATCACTCACAGGGTATGACAACAGGACACCAAAGCAAATCACCCATACACAGGATGAGCTGATTTCACATATACTACATCTAATAGGTGGCGTTGCAGAGTCCTAGTTTATTTCCCATAAGCCTTTTAGAATAAATTTACCATATATGTCAGTGGAGCGATCAAGACAAATAAGTTTCCACGCATCGATATGGTGCCTCTCCCTAGTGAGAAATATTACCCCTTTTGAGCTCCAGCTATTGTCTATCGCCCAGCCAGCCAGTAAGTTCTACTCTGCACTGATGAGGGGCAACACCCTGAAACATCTGTCTGCAGAGGAACGACCTGACATGGCTATATTAATCCCTTTTATGTTGCAAGGTTCAGTGAGTTAGATGTGACTTGAGGATTGCTTCATCCAATAAGTGGTGCTGCAGAGTCCCAGCTCTATACCCATGAGCCTTTTAGAAAATATTTAAATTTCAGTGGAGTGATCAAAGCAAATAAGTCTCCACACATCCATATGGTGCCGCTCCTTAAACAGAAACATTATCCCATTTGAGCTGATTCTACATGGTCAATAGTGAAAAAGTTTAGTGTGATAAAGATTAAAAGGTCTTATGTTTTTATGGGCATAAAGCTTAAAGAGGTTGTCTCACTACAAGGATTGCTGCTTTTTATATTAAAGATCTTGCAAAAACAAGTCAGTTTGCAATATGTGTCCATTACCAATGTCCTACCTATTCTGACATATCCCCTCTTTTATGGGCTGCATCAGCTCCTCAGGTTGCTATAGCTACAGACCTGTTTGATCTATCCTATTAGGCTGCCAGTGCTGGTTGCTATAGCTACAGACCTGTTCAATCTCTTATTATAGGCCGCCAGTGCTGGACGCTATAGCTACAGACCTGTTCAATCTCTCCTGATAGGCTGCCAGCACTGGTTGCTATAGCTACAGATCTGGCTTCTACTGCAGCCTAGTGGAAGCCAGTAAACATGCCCCTGAATTCAAAATGAAACCAAGAAAACAGGACTGAGGTAAGATGAGTCAATGTAGTGAGACAACCCCTTTAAAGGGAACCAGTCACATAGAAACTGATATCGGATCTATGAGCAGCAGGTTATAGAGCCGGAGGAGCAGAGTAGACTGATAAATTGTTCTATGGGGAAAGATTCAGTAGAATTTGTATTTTATACATTTAAATATCTGTTTATTCTGAGTTAAGGAGTCCAGTAGGTGGTCTCATCAGTGATTGACAGCTATCTCTATATGTACACTCATACAAAGAAGGCTGTTAGTCACTGATAACCCCGCCCACTGGACTCCTGAACCCAGAATAAGCCGGGATATAAATGAATAAAATACAAGTTCTACTGAATCCTTCCCCGCAGAACAACATATCAATCCGCTCAGCTCCTCCTGCTCTATAACCTGCTGCCAGCAGATCAGATATTAGGTTAAGTGTGAGAGTTTCCTTTTAATCCCTTAACGACCGCCCACCGTCTCGGGTGGTGCGAGTCGTTTGTCTACAGCGACGTCTTTTGGCGTCGCCACAGACATTCGGGTTTGTGGCGCCCAGGCGTCTCAGCAGCAGCGCTGGGATCGGGGCTGTACTACACAGCCCTGATCCCAGAGCATCTCCTGCGAGCACCGGGGAGCGGGGGAACCTCGGCGCCATCAAAGGGTTCCCCTGCTCTGTTGGGTAATCGGAACAGGGACCTAGAGTAGTCCCAGAGCTGTTTGTGTAACAAAAAAAGTGACCAGGACAGACTGTGTGCGGCCCTGGTCACTGCCTGTGTCACACTGACACAGATTATAATGTATTAACATATATGAATATGCTAATACATTACAAAGTGGAAAAAAAATGTAAAACAGTTCTCCCTTCATGAGATTTTTTTAAAAAGTAAAAAACATAAAAGGTGTAAAAAATGAATAAAAAAATAAATAATGAAATAAAAATAAATATTTAATACAAAATAATTGTGCATACATTACATGCACAAAAAAACCTACACATATTAGGTATCCACACGACCATAATAACCTGTAGAATTAATCTAACAAGTTATTAAGTGTGAAATGTGAATGGTGTAAAAAAAATTAAAAAAGCAAAAAAAATGTAAAAAAATCTGAAATTATTTATGAGTGAACTTAAACTATTCCCCCATAAAGTACAACTTGTCTCGAATAAAACGTGGCCTCACACAACTGCGTCATTGAAAAAATAAAAAAGTAAATTTAAACGCAAGGACAAAAAAAAAAAATGTTCTGGTCATTAACTCTTTTCAGGCGTTCGGCTTAAGGAGTTAAAGGGGTTGTCTCACTACATTGATTTGTCCTGTTTTCTTGGTTTCATTTAGAATTAAGGGGATTTTCCTCGCCTCACCAGTCATGGTCACGGATCGACTATTTTTTGATTTCCCCAGAGATGGCGGAAGGGCAAAACAGGACTATAGGGACCTGATCATTTCGGTATTCCCATTTTTAGAAATTTTTGACTTTACCCCGGAGGAGGATAAATGGCGGTTCCCCCCCTTTTTTGTATGTAAGGGGGATTTGGCGTCTTCAAAATTTGTGGTGGATCGGTTTCAAGAGAAAATATCTCATGCTGATACTCCACGGTTTTTTTTGGGGAAACGGCTAAGGGGGTTTTTAAGAATGTATTATTCATTTTAGTGCTAGGAAAAAACGATATGCCCAAATTTAAGAGGTTTTTCATTTTAGACTTAAACACCCTATTCCACTTTAAAAGCTTTCCCATTCGGCAGAATTGGGAATCCTGGGAAAAGCAAAAAAGGAATACGAACTTTGGGTTTTTACAAAAGGAACCCCTTCGTAAGTCTTTCATGATGCGATTTTGGGTTTTGGAAAACAACCGGGAAAATTCTGACATTTAGCCAGAGGAATGACCTAATAAAACCATACATGCTTTTTAGAAATCTTTTTGGTGTCCCCAGAAACCTGGTGGGAACCCCAAAAATTTCGGGGGATTTATGCTATTGTATCGCCCTTGGGGACTCTGATTTGGGGACGGTGGTTTTTAGATAAAGTTTTCCAAAAATTTGCTCAAAAAGAGAAAAGGCCCTTTCTAAAAGGGCCCCTAAACTGAAAAATTTAGCCCCAGTGCGGAAATAGCTAATAAAAGGGGCGCCGGGACCAATGGAAAACCCTCGAGTTCTTTAATTACTCCTCCCGAATTTTTCCCCAAATTTGGGTTTCGCTTAAAACCCCTTTCTGTCCGGTTCTAGCCCCCGCCTATATGAATGAAGCACATTCGAGTAATCCCAAAACCAGGCAAAGACCCCTAACCCCTTTTCCAATCCCCAATTTCCCCTTTTATTTTGATCTTAAAATTTTTTTACAATCTGGCCGATAGACTAGCTTCACTTCCCAAAAATTTTAAATCTTTGTCCCAAGTGGGGTTGTCCGAATTGATCGGCTGTCCCCAAATGCCCGTAGGGCCTAAGGGGTTCTGGATGACAAAAGACCAAACCCCTCAAAACCACCAATCCCCAGTATTTTAACAATAATGGGGGAAGAAGGCATTTGAAATGTAACGGGGGTTGGCGGGAAAGGTTTTTGGGGCCCTATGGGATTGGGGACCCTTTCTGAATTTTCCAAATACACTAATCCCACGGCACGTATGGTCATCCCGGGTTTTTCTATCTACCCCTTTCCTTTGGGAGGGGACTAGGCAGGGTGCCCTCTCCGCCCCTGCTTTTGCCCTGTCATTGAACCACTTCAGATTTTCCCAATTTTACCGATTTTGAGGAATTAAGATGGGATTTCCTTAAAGCTCGCTCTTTTGCGGATGTTTTTCTTTTTTCTGTGCTCACCAGAAAAAAGACGTTCCCGTGATTCTAGAACCCTGACGACTTTTGGGCCCATTTTTTGGGTTTTAGATTAAATTTCAAAAATCTGAATCCTGGATATTCCCCATGGGAAGGTAAGCTCTCCGCCAAAGTCTATCCGACAAATTAAAAGTAACTGTCTCTAGAAAATCCATTAAATATTTAGGATTCATATTGGGAGATCTCCAGAATCAATTTATTCCTTAAACTTCCCCCCCAAATCCACAAGTTTTGTGGGGAATTAACAAGATGGGCAGCCCTTCCGTTGTTTTTTAGCCCGCTGTCACCTAATAAAAATGGTAAGTTTTGAGTTTTCTCTATCATTTGAAAAAAATACCCCCTTTTACTTAAAATGATGTATAAAGAAGTTAATTCGGGCCTTTGCAAATTTATATGGGGAAAAAAAACCCCCGTATTGCCTTTTAAAAAAACGATCCTTTCCAAAAGACTCGGAGGGCTAAACCTTTAATATTAAACCCACAACTTAGCCGTATAAAAACCCCCATGTTAGTTGGATTAAAAATACTTCCCTTTTCTAAACGCTATCGAGTTGAAGGGGGCCCCCCCTTTTACACTGATCCCCCCTTCCACGCCGTACAAAACTTCCCCTATAGTAAAAAAGGATTAATATTTTTGGGGCACATTAGTGCTGGAAGGCGCCCGGGAAATTTTTGGGGCCCCCATAAGCTATAAATTTTTGTCAGGAGGGGACATCCCGGAATTTGCCCTGGTTTGGTAAGGGTTCCTCCCCCAAAAGGAGGGAATTGGGTTTGAGAGTATTTAAAAAGGGTTTAAAGTTTGGGAAGCCGTTTTTTTTCTTTTTAGGAATACAAGCCCCGTATGGGCGGATCGGAGACACTTCTTTGCTTTCAGACAATAAAGAGTTCGCGAGAACTAAAAATTGGGTCAAGCGATCTTGTCAAAAACCCTCATTTTGATAGTTTGGTCGCCCGTGGTCCCCCACTCCTGTCCCTCGTCTTGGCCTTCGAACCCAAGGATGAAAAACGGCGGTTGCAGTTTTTCCCGGGGTGGGAGCGGACTTTCCCGACATTGATATAGCAGAAGCGGTGTTGGAGGGCTGGATTTGGGTCAGAAAGATGGTTATTGAGAAATTTTGGGGGGACAAAATATTCCCTATGTCAAGGCTATTATGGATTTAATATCCCCCCACCCCTTTTGTGTTTAACTGCCCGCCCCAAATGTCAACTCCATTTACGATTATGCATGGGTTATGGGTTTTGGCCCCATGGTAGGGGTTTGGTTAAAATTACTCTTGAGCTAAATCAAAAAAAAGCTCCTCGGTAACCCCAAACCCCAAAATTTCCTTATTTCACAATTAGGTATAACTTAAGGGTCCCCCGTGCAAAAAATAATGCATTTTACCCCTTTTGGGGTAAACGGTCCTATTTAATGTTTTGGATTCCCCGTCCGTCCCCTAAACACATAATTCAGACAGTTAAAAAAGCACATGTTTTGGAAAGGTTTTAATTTTGATAAAAAAAAACACAGACAGAGAAATTTTTTAACGCCGGGAAGCTTTTTAAGGCCTTCCTCTCTTTAAAATGAGATTTTTTGTAATGCGGCCTTTTTCCCTTTAAACCCAAAGTGGTACTGGAAAAAATTTTGGCGGGTTCTGGGAAGGGTTTCGGATGACAAGGGGGGGTTCCCCCCGGTGATTTGACAAAAGCCACACTCCCTTCAGGCTGTGTTTGGGTTACTTCTGAATTTAAAAGGTTTTTGCACTTTGGGCAAATATAGAATCATAATTCTATCTTGGGCTTTATACCCTTTTTCTATGTTGGGGGAGCTTTATGTTATGTTTATACTATGTCTACATTATGTTTTGATTTGTAATCGGTATAAGCATTTAGTATATCTGCATGCAATTATTGTATTACGCCCAGATATTTATTTTATTATTAGCTCTTCGGGGCTATTTATTTGTGTTTTTGGTTATGTATGTTTAACAGAAAACCTAATAAAATTTCTTGATATAGAATTAAGGGGTGTGTTTACTGACTTCTACTAGACTTCAGTAGAAGCCAGGTCTGTAGCTATAGCAACCAGTGCTGGCAGCCTATCAGGAGATATCAAACAGGTCTGTAGCTATAGCGACCTGAGGAGCTGATTCAGCCCATACAAGAGGGATATCTAGGAATGGGTAGGACACTGTTCATGGACACTTATTGCAAAGTGACTTGTTTTTGCAAGATCTTTAACATAAAAAACAATCCTTGTAGCGAGACAACCCCTTTAAGGGGCTGTTTGCTTTGGACCACTTTATTTTCTATGCCTTATTACCGTGTGCACCAGGCAGCGCCTTGACACCTACTAGTTTAATACAAAGGTCTACAAATATACTTTGTGTGTCCGTATATCAACACCTCCAAGATTTCTGCTTGCTACTGGTAAATGGAAACATCCTTGCTTGCATCCACATGCTGAATATCCTGCAGTCCTGCTGACACAGTGGAGCTGTTAGCCAGGAATATGTGTCACCTACAGACTGATACATAGCAGCAAACGGTCATAAAACGCTTCTTAGCCATTGTATAATATAATCACTTCATTATACTGTATATATAATTATATAATACAGCGACAGCTGGGAAAGTGGTGATTGCTACATCTATACAGGCAGCACAGGTAGTCATTACTTCTAGCATTACTAGAGGTTAGTGGCATTGCTTATTGCTTTAGGGCTTTCTTGTACAGTGCAGTTTTATAAGGGTTCACAGGCTGCAGAACTAGGGCTGGATCCAAGAGAGTAGAGGGTCTTTTCCTGTACATGGTTCCTGGGACACAAATATCAGTTTCTCCACAGAAATACAGGTTTCAGAGGTTATAGTTACAATGGGGCCTCTGGGCTTATTCAGGGGTGTCAAACTGCGGCCCTCCAGCTGTTGGGAAACTATAACTCCCATCATGCATTTGTATAATCTATAACAGTGGGAATGATGGGAGTTATAGTTTCCCAACAGCTGGAGGGCCGCAGTTTGACACCTATGCGTGTGGTGTACTACTTTACTTCTGCTCTATACGGCTTGACATCATGATAAGCTTAGGTATGGTTCATGCACCAAGAACCAGGTACAACCCAACTATCAACAAGATCTTGGTAATATTCTCTCCAGACCCTACAATATGTATGGACCATCCATGGGATAAGAGATCATGGGGACCTGACTACGGACACCCATATTGATCTTCTGATTGAAGGGGCAGCGGCACTGACTCTGCCTGATACTACAGCTCAGATCAGCTAAGTCACATTTAAAGGGGTTGTCTCACTACAAGGATTGCTGCTTTTTATGTTAAAGCTCTTGCAAAAACAAGTCACTTTGCAATATGTGTCCATTAACATTGTCCTACCTATTCTGAGATATCCCCTCTTAATGGGCTGCATCAGCTCCTCCGGTCACTAAAGCTACAGACCTGTGTGATCATACCTCCCAAGTGTCCCTATTTTGGAGGGACATTCCCTTTTTTAACCCTTGTCCCTCTGTCCCTCTTAGCTCTATAAATGTCCCTCTTTTCCATATGGGAAATAGATTTGCATCAATAAACTGACTGTCTTGCTTTAAAAAGTATCTGATTGCTTCCTAGCTGTATATTACATTATAACTTACTTAATATTTCATCATTGTATGCAATGCAATTCTGAAAATGTCTCACTTTATGGCTATCTAAAAAGTTGGCATGTATGTGCTTGGGCGTGGTTAGAGGCGTGTCTTAGTGTGATGTCAAGTGTTTGGGTATGGTTAGAGGCGTGGCCTGATGTGTCCCTCTTGCAATCTCTAAAAGTTGGGACGTATGTGTGTGATCTCCCCTGATAGGCTGCCAGCACTGGTTGCTATAGCTACAGACCTGTTTGATCTCTCCTGATAGGCTGCCAGCACTGGTCGCTATAGCTACAGACCTGTTTGGTCTCTCCTGATAGGCTGCCAGCACTGGTTGCTATAGCTACAGACCTGGCTTCTACTGCAGCCTAGAAGAAGTCGGTAAACACGCCCCTGAATTAAAAATTAAACCAAGAAAACAGGACTGAGGTGAGATGAATCAACACAGTGAGATAACCCCTTTAATTAAAGACTACTTACCTGCATTTCTGGGCAAAGCTGCTACTAAAATCTGTGCCTGGTAATGATTGACGTCAACATGGCACGAGTCTGGTCAGTGGGGGTGCTGAGAGTCACTGGTCTAGGGCTCAGTTCACACTACATTAGTGGCTACTTTCGAGGTGTCCATTGGGGTAACGTGAAAAAAGCTACCCAAGGGAACACAGTGAGGTACCTGCTGCAGCCACCATTATGAAGGGCTAACTGTATTAGGCAATGTTCACACGGCTTATTCAAGCCGTAATTGCGAGCCGGATCGCGCTCGCAATTACGGCTTGAATAAGGGCGGGTGCGGGGGCGGGACGGCGGCGCTGCCCGCCGGCCCCATAGACTTTCATTATCCACGGCGCGTATTGCGCCTGGATAATGTGCATGTCACTTTCTCCCTGCCCGGCGGATGAGAACAGTGGATTTCCGTAATTACTGCGACGGATTGGCGCTGTACTGCAGCGCAAATCCGGCGCGCAGTACGGCGCCAATCCGTGCAGAAATAAGCCGTGTGAACATGGCCTTAGGGTTTTTTACAGTTCTTATTCAGTTACATATTATACCTATATGCATTCTGCACTTTCTAGCTGCAACAAATATATGTTTATAATTTATTCCATGGATTCTTATGAATAACTCAGTAGGACCTACCCACATACACACGTTTGCCATGTACTGATATAATAAGTATGTACCAGACAATTGTGAATATTATCTTACCATCTTGGCACCTGGCGGTACCTCCATTTGTCTTTACATCTACACAATTTAAGTTGCATGTACACTTTCCAGAATTAGAACCTCCTCCTGTGTTTCATCCTCCGTTTACTCCAGTGTTTCCTCCATTGTGCCCTCCATCGTAGCCTCCGTTTCCTCCACCGTGTCCTCCTCCGTTTCCTCCATCGTAGCCTCCGTTTCCTCCACCGTGTCCTCCTCCGTTTCCTCCATCGTAGCCTCCGTTTCCTCCACCGTGTCCTCCTCCGTTTCCTCCACCGTAGCCCCCATGTCCCCCGCCGTAGCCTCCGTTTCCTCCACCATAGCCTCCATGGTTTTCTCCACTACCTCCTGCATGTCCACCACCTGGACCAAGCCACCAAGGCTGTGAATCTGCAAATCCACAAGTTACAGCTTGATTATTCAGTATAGACCATACAACCTGTACATCTCGGCTCCCTATGAGTTGATGCCCGGTGTAAGAGATTCACCTTCAACGTAGAATGGTAAAACTATGGGCCACATGTATGAAAACTGTTTAGGTCTAAACCTCATTTTGTTGCCCATAGCAACCAATAAGAGCTCATCGCAACCAATCAAAGCTGCCATTTAATTTCATATAGTGGTCTGGAAAAACCGAAGGGGCACTTGCACTCTGATTGGTTGCTATGGGCTCTGATTGGTTGCTATTGGCAACAAAATGAGTTTTAGACCTAGACAGTTTTCATACATGTGGCCCTATGTATCTATCCTACAAAAGATGAGGGCATGCCCCAGGATTCCCTCCCTGTACTTTTGTTGTGGATATGAATAAAGGTTATATATGTGTGATCCTTTGTGTCTCTATTTTAATGTTTAATCGTTATACCTACATGTTTTTTTTATATTGTATGTAAAAGCTTGTTAAACCATACACTTTTTAATGTGTTAGCAAAATGGCCGCAGGTATAATCGTTTGTGAAGGATAAATGTTATGAATTTTTTTGTGTAATGTCTATTTCACCCCAAAAAATGGGTTTGTGTTCGACAACCCTGATAAGTCAAAATGGCATGGCCCTTTGTTATTTTTTTCTCCTAACAAAGAGAGAGGAGGGTCATTTAAAAAATAGATAAAAAGGCAATTAAGGGGTGGATGTTGCTTAAGAAAAGGTCACGCCCACCCTTTAAAAATTTGAGTTGTCCATAAAGTTTGGAGAACTCTTTTGTTGAGAAAGTGTCAGGCTGTGATTTCCCCTCTCTGGCACGTGCCAACAAATTTTATTTATTTATCCCCGCTTTGGGAAAAAAAAGCCCCTTTTTTGTTTCCCATCTACAACACTTTTATTTGGGGAAAAATGATATGGGCTGAAGCAGTTTCGGTGGGAGGGCCCGAGGGCCAACCCGTGGGATGACTCAAGGTTTTTTCCCATTTGATTCTTTTGGGCCCTACCGTGGACTTGATTTTGAGGGCCCCCTCTAAAAGCTACTGTACATTTTCTTTTACAAACCTCTTTCTTTTGCCTTTTTTTTTCTGTTCTTTTCCCCCAAAAAAAAAGCCCAGTCCGTATCCCAGGAGCCACATACACCAAAAGGGCCCAAGGGGGGGTTCCCCCTTTGGGCCCGTCCCTGCCCCGGTTGAAGACCGCAAATGGGCTTTTAGGTTAAAGTTCACAAAGGGAAAAATTTTTTGAGTTTGTGAGCATACGGGTTTTTAAAATTTTCTTTTTTGGGTCTGTCTAGTGGGCCCAAACCCGGGATTTTAGCAATGTGCAGTTTTGATTTTCCATTTTCGCAATGTAAAACAATTTTATCCCGGGGTTCAACGAGTGATCAACAAGGGGTGTTTAAATTGGTCTTTGATGATCTTTCCGAAACCATCCCTTTTTGGGTCCGTTCTTAAAAAATTTTCATGTTTGGGTTTTGGCTGAAAAACATAGCAGGGGGGTTTTGTAAAATATAGGGGGCAATCCTTTCCCGCATCCAAAACACACACCTTTCGTGTGGTGCCCTTTTGAAAACCGAAATACGCTCGTTTTTTTGGGTTCGATTTTCGGATCCCAAAAAAAATCGTTTTGAGCAAGCTCTTAACCCTTTCACACGGCCCTTTAAAAAGGGGCAAATTTTTCCCGGCCCTAAATTTAAAAGCGCCAGAGTGCGCAAAAATTACGGTGGGAAAACGTCCCGTCATTACGGTAAAACCAAAAGTTCTCAAAGAGCTATGGGTTATGTCTCCCCCTCCCCGCCCCGGCGAATACGGCGTTTGGGGGGAAAATAAGTGACATGTAAAATTTTTTTAAAAGTATACGCGGCCCTTGGGGAAAGAAATTTTTGGGGCGGCGGGTGCCCGGCCCCCCGCCCCCGCTCCCGGCCCCGGGCCCCCGGCCACACGGGGATAAATTTGGGGGGGTAATTGCCCCGCAAAAAAGCCGTGTGAAAAATAGCCTTTTCCCACCCTTTTTCCAGTGGGCCCCAAAAAATAGGAATTTTCCAAAAATTTAATTTCACTGCAGGGGCCAAAAACTGGAGAAATAAACAATTTTCATAGTGTCCATGAAATTCAATGGTCTGTTTATGTAATGATAAAATGTTCCATTGGCATACACCCCCGTGCCTAAGGCAGTTAAGTGATGTCATAGATGGCCCCTATTCTTAAAATTTATGGGCTGTCTAATAACCGGGTATTTTCCCTTTTAAACTTTTTAAAACCTTTTGGGACTAATGCCACATCCTATGTAACCCCAGGGCTCTAATAGATGACATGGTCCAGTCTTTATGCAGAAAACCCTTAAAATTTCCCACCTTACCTTTTGACAGGGGGGGGACAACGGTAGGTAAACGCCCAGGGCACCACTTCATCCCCGGGAGGGGAGGGGGGGCCCAAAGGGGGCATGGATGGGGCGAATTTTCCAAATTGGGGGGCCCTATGTGCCTTATTTGCCTTTTTGGGACCCCGAATACCTTTTTCCCAGCCCTGGCCAAACTTGATTTCTGGGAAAACCCTATGGGTTTTAAACCCTTTTCCCATTTTCGCTTTGTTTTCTCCCCCCATCTTCTCCTTTCAATTTCTGCCCCGCCGCCAGCTGCCTTTACCTTGCCCGGGTTTGAAATGCAAAAACGCTAAACAAGTTCCTTTTTACCTTGGGTGGGAAAAATTTACAAACATACACAACAATTGATTGTTTTCTCATACCACCCATAATTTTAAAAAAGGTTTTGTTTCCCAATGGAAAACCAAACCCTATTGCAATCTAAATTTAAAATTTTACCCTCTAATTAAGGTCATGGAACAAAAAGGAAAAAAAAAACTTTCCCCGGGTTTTGATGAGAAATTAAAAAGAAGTTTGTTAGTTTGCTTAATAAACCCATACCATTTTTCGTGCTTTAAATTGGAAATTTAAGTTTTTTTTAAAGGGGTTTTGTAAACCCATAAGGTGTGAGAGTAAATTGGGGTATGTAGCCTTTTCATTGCACCCTTCCCTTTTCAGTGGGGGCCATGTCCAAAACCCGTGTCCCGCGAAGCTCTTTTTAGAGAAACCCCCTTTCTTGTTTTGGGTTTACTCCCCCAAGCCAACTCAGGGGAAGGGTTTTGTGTGAACAAAGGGCCCCAACCCGCCCGTCCCAAATTTTTTTTCCTAGGGGGGTTCCTTAATTTAAAACTATGGGCCCCTTGGGGATAGCCGTGCGGGTTTGGCCCCGCCCAAATACATTCCATCTTAACCCGGGCCCTGCCCCAAACATGACCCCACATGAGGCCATGCCTTAAAACATCCCCAAGCACACCTGTGTGGAGACACCCTTCAGCCTTCAAGACTAATTAGCAAGGGACAGGGAGCTAAAGCTCTAACCCAAAATTTTTAAATTAAAGGGGTTCATTTTTGTCTTTTGACATGGGCAGTTTTTGGGGCCCGGTTTTGTTTGGGGCTTATTTTTCTGCATAGGGAAAGAGTAATTTTTGGCATATTGTATGGCTCTTGTAAAGCCTTCATTGTGTGCACAAAGCAAATTGAATAGACTTCCTTCTCTGCTATGGGGCCTGAATATTTTGTAGCATGGAAATCTGCTATGTGGTCTTTCATATCTGTGTGGGTCTTGTAAGACTTTCATTGTGTGCAAAAAGCAAATTCAACAGTCTTTCACTTCTACTATGGAGCCTAAATAATTTTCAGCAAGGGACACTACAGTACTGTGTGGTTTGTCATGTCATAGTTTTCATAGTTTCATAGTTTGTAAGGCCAAAAAAGACGAGTTGTCCATCAGTTCAGCCTGTTGTGCTAAGTGTTGATCCAGAGGAGGAAAATGAACCCAATGAGGTAGAGCCAATTGTCCTATTTAGGGAAAAAAAATTCTTCCCGACTCCAATTGGCAATCGGAAATATCCCTGGATCAATGAACCCCCCCTGCTAGAATCTGACACTGTAACCTGTATATTATTACGGCTTCAGATATGCATCCCACAACCTTTTTGAACTTGTCAATGAATTCACCATGACCCCATAGGTCCCTCTGGCAGAGGAGTTACCACAGTCTCTTTGATTCTTAGGAGTAAAGGATTCCCCTTTTATGTTTATGTAGAACTTTCTTTCCTCAAGACGTAGAGAATCGCCCCCTTGTTTAGATACAGTTGGGTATAACTAGATCTTGGGAGGGATTCTAATTGACCTTTGGATCTATTTAAACATATTTATTATGTCCCCCGAAGCCGTCTTTTCTCTAACTAAAGAAACCCTAATCTTGCTCATCTTTCTGGGTTACTGTATGTCCTATCCAGTCCTTTTATTATTTTTGTTGCCCGCCGTGTTACATGTTAAGCTCTACATGTCTTTCCTGTGCACTGGTGCCCAAAACTGTTACACAACGATTCCATGTGTATTCTAACCCGTGACTTGTATAATGGGAGAATAATGTTCTCATCATGTGAATCTATGCCCTTTAATGCACCCCATGATCCTATATTGCCTTGGCTGATGCTGCCGACCACTGGCTGCTACAATTAAGTTTATCTGTCCACCAGGATTACCAAGTCCTTCTCATGTCACTTTTACCAGACTTTTTCCATTTAACAAGTACTCATGTAATGGGATTTTTCTCCCCATGTGCATAACCTCTTGCATTTATCTGTGTTAAACCTAATCAGCTCCATTTCCTGCCTAGGCCTCCAACTTATCCCAGATCCCTTTGTAATTACACATTATCCTCTATTGTGTTTGATTCCTTTACAGAGCTTTAGCTATCGTCTGCAAAGATAGATATTGTACTGTGTAATCCTGTGTAGATCATTATGAAAATGTTGAAGAGGATAGTGCCCCATACTGTCCCTTGTGGTACCCCACTAGTACGGGATCCCAGTCGAGTATGCACGCTTAATTACTACACATTGTTTTCTATCAGTGAGCCTGTTGCTTACCATTGCACACATTTTCCCCCAGTCCAAGCATTCTCATTTTATTTACCCAACCTTTTATGTGGCACCGTATCAAATGCTTTAGAAAAATTAGATATATGATATCCAGTTGCCTCACCCGATCCAGTCTAGCACTGACTTTACTCATAGAGATGATGAGATTTGTCTGCCAGGGACCGAATCCTTCATAAAACCATGCTGGAACGCGTTATACATTTATTTTCAGTGAGATACTCCAGGCTAGCATCTCTGAGAAATCCTTCAACATTTTACTTCAAAATTACCGGCCTATAGTTTCCGGGACACTTTTTGGACCCCTTTTTTGAAGCTTGGCCACACATTGCTATGCGCCAATCCTTTGGGACATACCCCCGTTTTACACTGTCCATGAATTTTAAGAATAGGGGGTATCTATGACATCACTATCTGCCTCTAGGATCACGTGGGGGTTATGCCATCTGGATGGGGATTTGTCTTTTTATTTCCTAAGGCGGAGCAGCACTTCTTCCTGGGTTAGACAAGAACATTTTAAGTTGGCGTTTTACCTAATCCCTCTGGTCAACCGGATGTCATCCTCCTCGGTAAATACAGTGGAGAAAAATGATGTTTAATTAGTTGGCTTTTTCTCATCGCCCTCTTACTGTCTCTCCCTCAGTATTTTTCAAAGGGCCATCATTTTCTGTTTGAATCTTTTTACTATTTATATAGTTATAAAATTATTTTGGGGTCTTGTTTACTTTCTTTTGCGATGCGTCTTTCCGTCTCCCGCTTAGCTTCCTTTATCTTTATTTTACACACTTTTTTTTTCCCTATAGGCTTCTTAGAGTGCTCTTCACTACCCCTCCTGTTTTTGTAGTTGAAACGCTTTTCTTTTGTTTTATATTGCCTCCTTTACATCTCTGTTGTTCACATTGGGTTTTTTGTTTTAATTATTTTTTTACCATAAAAGTATGTATTTTTCTCAAAAGTGGGCCACGTTTATTTTTTAGATCCCCCATTTATTATTTTTTCCCTGCCTATTTAAACACATTCCCTTTTCAAAAGGGTTTTTAGGGCCCCCCTAAGCAAAATAAAATTACCCCTTCCAAAAAATTCAGGTTTTTTTTGGCCCCTTTGGACAAAAAATTCTATTGAAGGAAAACAAAAAATTATATTATAATATGGTCCTTTTTCCTAGGTGCCCCTAACCCTGAAACCTTTGTTCCCTTTTGTCAGGCCAAATAGTAAATATTAAGTCAAAGGGGGGGCCCCTTTTCCCTAGTCTGTACTTGCACCATTGGCAAAGGTTTTTTATCTTTAGTTATTGCCAAAAAACCTGTTTCCTTTTTTGAGAGCTACAGGGTTTCAGTTTCCCAAAATTGATGTCGGGGGTACTTAAGTTCCCCAAAATTTATAAAACTCATTTGTTTTGCCCCCCTCATCTATTTCCCTTTGAGGGGAATCTTCCATGGATTTGTTATTTTTGGGGTTTTCAATGGGGTCGGGAAAAAATGTTTATTGTGTTTTAAAAAACCCAAAAATTTAAATAGACTGGAGGCTGGTTTTTGGGGCCCTGAGTGGATCTCTCACTATGTGGGGTTTAAAATTTTCATTGTGTTTAAAAAGCACATGCAACAGACTTGGGTCTCTACTATGGGGTAGTACTGAGTGATTTTTGACACAGTAGACCAAATTGAGGGCAACTGTGCAGTCTATTTCTGATTTTAACATAGCATCCATCGTGCAATTAAAGTCCTAAGAAAACAACCATCTCGACAGCTATGCCAATCCTGTCACAAGGCTACATGCTGCACTAAATTTTCTTGCAAAATTTTTTAAAAAAGTATCATGATTGAGCATTCAACAAAAAATTCAGGGGCCTCTTTTTATTGGGGGACACTAGGCGTTGCCCAGGTGCCACAATTTTTTGGAGGCCCCGGGGGTATTGTATGTTCCCCGGGGAATTAAAGAAACAAGGGTCCCTGCCCCGCTAATTAGCTTGTAAAGGGTGAAGGGCTGCCCGTGTCCAGAATTTTGTAAAGTAGCTTTAAAAATATGAAATGAGCTTGGGGGTTGGGTAGACGCAGGGGCCTTTGTGTGTTTTCAAGTATTCGGGCAGGGCCCAAATAGGTTTTTTTGGGGGCCCCGGGGGCCCCTAATGCAGTTAAAGGGAAAGGCCCGGGGGTTTCATCAGTCATCTATTAAAGTTTCAGGGCCCCATTCAGCCAAATCAAAAAGGGGGTCCCACCCCTTTTCAAATTGCT
Organism: Phyllomedusa bahiana; assembly: GCA_025379985.1. NCBI lineage: Eukaryota > Metazoa > Chordata > Amphibia > Anura > Hylidae > Phyllomedusa > Phyllomedusa bahiana. Next base: position 99,392 of record JAODAL010000768.1, read on the forward strand.
ATTTTTTTAACATTTTCAGTGGGGCCCCCTTTTTTTATTAGGGGCCCCCGACAGGAGTACTGCCCTATTTTCCCTATTTGGAAACCCCCGAAGAGGCTCTGCCTACATTCAATGTAAAAAACCTTTTATCTAATTACCCCTTTTTCTCCTTTGGGAATCGTTGCCTGTTTTTTTTAAAAATAATTAAAATTTAATAACTTTTTTCTAAGGGGCCCCCCCCCCCAAAAATTTTTTAGCAAGAAAAAACGTCTGTGTTTGGGCTCTAACATCTTGGGAAAGGGCAAAAAAAAAAAATTTTTTAAATTTTGTGCAAAAAAAACCCTGCAACATACCAAGGGGGGGGGTTTCAAAGGGCCAGAGAAAAAAATTTTGGGTTGGGACACTGCTTGTTTGGGTTTGTATGAGGGCTTGTAAAAACCTTTATTGTGTGCAAAAATGCATTTTTTCACCGACTGGGGGCTAGAAATGAAAGGTAATTTTTTTTGGGAAAAAACACTAATGGGGGCCCTCTTACACAATCAAAAACGGTCTTGAATAACCTTTATTTTAAAACAATTTGGCAAATGAACAAATTGTGCCCCTTTATGTACATTAATTTTAAGTTTTTGGGCCCACATGTATGTATGGGGCTGCATCAGTTATATGGTGTCTTTTCAGCCCACAAACCCGAAAGCAGCCCTTTTTGTATATTTTTTAATTTTAGAAAAAATTAAAAATTAGGCGCTTTTTCAAAAGGGTCCCCCCGGCACTTTGTAATTTGCCCAAAAGAAAAGTTTATTTGGGGGCCCTTTTCCCCACTGAAACTGGGTTTTGGAAATTTTACACTTTTTTGACTTTAGTTGGGGAAAAAAAGGAGCATTACTGTTGGAAAAAGGTAGAGCACTTTAAAAGTTTGGGTTTTCCGAGGCCCTTAAAACTAGAAAGTGCTAAAAAACTATGACCCGCAAAATAAACAGGGTTCATAGAATTTACAAGTTGGGAAATTTGGTTGATGGGGATTTATTAGGGACCTTAAAGGGCAAGCTGCTCCCACAAAAGCCAATGACTTGAGATCTGGTGACTTTCGCCGGCCAAATCCATTACAGATAGGGAAAACCAGCTGCCTGCTTCTCCCCTTTTAATAGCCTTGCAAATTTGGGGGGTTTAGCATCCCGGGGTTGCCTCTTCATGTAGACGTTGACATGGGTTTTTAAAGGGTACTACATAATGAAAATTTCCCCGTTTTAGGAAAATGTGAGGGGTTTGATTTTTAAAAAAGAGCTTAATGTTTCTTGTCTTGTTGCTCAGTTTTGCAGCGGGGCCCCCCCACTTCCCCTTTTTACTCCCGGGTTTGATCCTGTTTTTACTTTTCCTCTGAAAGGAGTAGTACACACCGTTTTTTGAAATTTCATTTATTAGCAATTTTTCGCATGGAATAAACCTTCATCCTTTTCAGAACAAGAAAAAGACTGTCGGGGTTTTTACATTTTACGCCCACTACTGCGAGAAAAAAATTTGGGTTGGGCCCCCCAAAAAACAAAACATGTCCCCTTTGTTTTTTTCAGCTCCCGGTGCAAAACCCTTTAAAAATTTTTCTACATTTTAAAATACACAAATATGTTTTCCCCGAAAACTCATACTTTTTTTTTATTTAAAAGAGTTGCAAAAAAAAAAAAAAAATTTGTCCAGACATTGACAAGGTTAAAAAATAATGATTTTTTTTTGAAATAATGAAATTTTTTACTTTCAAACTTTTTTTTCGTTTTCCTTTTTTTTTGAGCAATTCCACATTGCAGACTTTTTGGGATTCTAGCTGGGAATTTATGAGGTAATCGGAGAAAATTTTTTTACCACGTGCTTTCCCGAAGCCCCTCCCCCTAAGTTGGGTTGGCTTTTTGGGCAAATTTTTGCGCACCCTACGGTCAAACTGCCCCACCGCTCAATGAGGTTGAGATCTGGTGCCCCCGCCACTCCATTACAGATAGAAACCAGCTGCCTGCTTCTTCCCTAAATAGTTCTTGCATAATTTGGAGGTCAGCATCCCGGAGTTGCCTCTTCACTGTAGATGTTGACACTGCGTTTTACGGGTACTACATAATGAAGGCCCTAGTTGGGGGCCCTGAGGCGTCGTTTCTCAAACAGAGACTCTAATTTCTTGTTTGTTGCCATTGTAGCGGGCCCTCCCATCCTTTCCCTACTCTGGTTGAGCCTTTTTTTGTGTTTTTCCTCGAAGGGATAGTACCACCTTTGGGGGTAATCTTCAGTTTTTTGGCAATTTTCGCATGGAAAAAACCTTCATCAAAATAGAAAAGAAAACTGTCGATTTCACATGAAAGTTCTTTTTTTTCGGGCCCCATTCTTACGATTTTAATGAACCAAAAAATGTAACGCCCAGATTTCAACTAGCTAAAAGGAAGGTCTTTTTTTGATACTTCTCTAATCAGGAAAACTTTTTTCCTTTGCTGCATACATCAAAAGGGGTTTTCAAGGGTTTCAAAATATCCAATGCTTTTTACACAGTCAGAAAAACACAATGTACCATTTAAAACTGAAGTGATGGTTGTTGAAATGGGCCTCTATACCCTATGTAGATATTGCTTTAAAAACAGAAGTTTGCAGTGAATAGTCATTTTACCACAGAACAATTTTAAAATAAAAAGAATGATTCCCTAAGTGGGTTTTAATTTTTTGTGTGTAAAAGTCCGAGACCCTTTTTTCTTGCAAGGTATTTTTTAAAACTGAGCAAAACAAACTTTGGTAGTGTGTTTTAAAAAAAAGGTTGATCATCTGCTTTGAAAACCTAAATGAATACAAAAAGCAAAGTCGGGAAAACAGATTCCATTAAAATGGCTTCCTTAATTTTCAATTCAGATGCGTTTCACTATTCCACTTCAGAGGGATTTGATTCATTTATGTTAGCTTCTTTAAAAAAAAAAAGTGCTTTTCTTTAAAAATAAGGAAATTTCTAAGTGACCCCAATCTTTTGAACGGTAGTGTATATGTGCAAGTTCTCAGCTTAAGCCTCCAACTTCTCTTAATTCCTTTGTTGCATTTTCTTGCCCTCTTCTGTGTTAATTACTTTACAGAGTATTGTAAAAGCTGTGGATATTACAATTGTACTTTGTAAGCCATCTACAATATATCAATAAACATTTAAATAGAAGAGAGCCCAATACTGCCTCCTATGGTACCCCACTAATAACTGTGACTCAATCAGTATAACCACTTTGTTTCCTTGAGCCAATTGTTAACCCAATTGTTACACATATTATCCACTCGTCCCATCATCCTCACGTTTTGCATCAATCTTTTTTTTGTGGGGACCTTTCAAACCCCCTTTTAAAGCCAAAAAAGACTATGGGAGACATGTATGAAAGGGTTTTTTGCCCTTTTCTGGTGTAAAATGCGCCAAAATGAGCGGTGTGCGATGTTTGGCGCATCAAATGACAATGCTTGCCGCATTGTTCCGACACTTTTAAATGCGCCAAACATGTGGGGGCATTATGGGGGTGGGTCACACCACATTCCAACTATTAGACAAATATATGAATGCGGGTCCACAAAACTAGGCGCATTACTGTTTGGGGACAGGCAACCTATTTCAATGGATCTGCCTGAGCCGAGGATTGAGGAGCTAGATTTTGTTAGGGAAAAGTCCATTATTTCTCAACTTACACCAGTACAATAATAAAAAGTACTTTATGCTAATTATTAAACTATATAAAATGAAATTCTATAAATGAAAAAAAAAAAAATTTTAAAGTAAACAATTTTAAAAAAAAAAAAATCCCAAAATATTAACATATTCCTATTAAATGTATTTAAAATTAATAGAATCAAAATTTTTTTAAATTAAATAAACCCCCTGACCTATATTTTTCTGAAATTTTGTTAAAAATAAAAAATTTTAGATTTTTATTTCTTACTAAATTAAAGGGTTTTCGTGCAAAAGATATATATTTAATGAGGGGGACAATAAAAATAAGTCCTTTGCAATTTTTGGGATTACCTAATCATTTTGTAAGCAGCTGTTAGTAATCTGTGTGGTTTAACCTAAATAAGAGCCTGAGGTTTGGGCCCTGCAACCTTTTCTGTGATTGGCTGCTGATATTTTTCGGCCCGTTGGGACCCCCCCGGGGAAGGCACCCCCCTGTCTGTGATTAGCGGGGCCTGCATCTGTGCTTACTCCCCCAAGGCGTGTGAATGAAAGTGAATTGTTGCCTCATTTTTTAAATGCTGATTGGTTTTCTGAAATTTAAAGGCCTCTGAGCCCCTCTATGCTCCTCCCGCTTATGTGAGGTTTGTGCAAACCTGAGTCTTAGTGCTAGATTCACTCTCCCCTAAATAAAACAGCCCTTAAACCCCTGCTCCCCCCATATAACACAGCCTTATACAGTCTGCTCCCATCAAGCATATTACACAGCCTTATACACTGCTCCCCCCATATAACTCCGCCTTATACACTCGGCTCCCCCTCTACATCGTGCCTGATATCAGAGGGGGGAGCAGACTGCATTCCTCACATGTGTTTCATCAGTTCAGGCTGTAGGTATCACTGTTTACACCAATACAGGTGTTCTGGTTACAAGGAACTTGTGGAGGAAGGTGACAGCTCTGCAGACTTGAGAACTGACCATTGCAGGAGGTCTGCAGAGTTATGACATCCTCTCCCTTCCACTGCTCACACAGAATGATGATGTCACCAGTCTTCAGTGAGGGAAGATGTGCCTACTGGGAAGAGATACACACCTACTGGGAGGAGAGACCAGCCCCTGGATTTGAAGCTGTAGGAGACAGAGACAGCTCAAGTCTGCGAAATTATGTGATGAGAAAACCCCTTTAAATGAAAGAAATTTTTATCAGATGGTGATCAGTGTTGAAATTTATTTTTGCTGCTCTCACCTTTTATTCTACATACAGCAAAAGCCGGCACACCACATTTCTTGCTGGGACCTGTGGTCCACCAAGGAAGATCACTACCAAACTGCATGCCATTCTGATGACTTTTCTTTTATTTCCAGCCTATCTATAGGGTATACACATGTTTAGTGCATTACTAATGTGCCAAAGTTCCATAATGCACCAAACACACAGGCGAGGAGCGATGAACTTTAGACACCTTTTATGAACACACAAAAACTAATAGATTCAGGCGCATTTTACACGAAAAAACAGACGCGAAAATACACTTTGCTCTGTCTATTATTATTATACATGTCTCCCTAAGTCTATAGCCTTACCCATATCCAGCCTAGAGCTTATCTCCTCATAGGAACTGAACAGATTAGTTTGATAGGAGGTAGTGTTAAAAAATAAAATTCCAGCTGCCTGCTCCCACCACTAGGGGCAGATTAATAAATCACAGCAACAGGTTATACATAGAACTCAATACAGAACAGTTGGCAGTAAGCTTCTACTTTCCCCATTAGTGTCAGCACAGAAAGGAGACATTTTTCTTCAGATGAAAAATGATGCAATCTATGACATGTTTTAAATATATTTTATTTGTATGAAAGGAAGGAGTTCATGTGATAATGACCAGTGAAATACAGATGACATCCGGGTGATATGTCACTAGTCAACCTTGCAGCAGCGGGCAATGGTCCAGCCTACGTCAAGGCATTCACAGGAGCATGTGTTGGAGCCCTGGAAGTTGTATGACCCACAACCCATTCCACAGGAGCAAGAGACGGCGGTCCATCCTGAAAATAATAAGATAAGTATCAACCTGCTGGAAATATACTGACATCCTGCAGATTACACAACACTTCAGCTGCAAGTCTATAATAAGTAATGCATATACATAGCTGGAAAGAATATTAATGATTAAAGGGTCTACTGGATTCCTGTAGGGCTAGATAGCTTTAGACAATTCAATTTGATAAGCCTAATTATTGGGACCGCTTTATTAGCCTAACCAGAAAACCCTTTAACCCCTTTAGCCGAACGCTTGAAAAATAGTTAATGACCAGAACATTTTTTTAGTTTTTACCTCCTTGCGTTTCAACAGTTGTAACTTTATTTTTTCAATGATGCAGTTTTATGAGGGCTCGTTTTATTCAAGACAAGTTGTACTTTATGGGGGAAAAGTTTAAATTCACTTATAAATAATTGCAGAATTTATTTAAATTTTTTCAATTTTTTTTTTTGCTTTTTTACACCATTCACATTTCACACTAAGGGCGCATCCCCACGGCAGTGGACAACCGGCCGGTATTTGTCCTGTTTTGCGGCCGTCCTCACGGCATGCACATATTCCGTCCGAAAACCGGACGGAAGATGGTGCATGTTCTATGTTTTGCCGCCGACTGCCGGCGACAAAACCGCCGGGCGGAAAACCCGTGCAGTGGGGACTGCTGCATGGGTTTTCCATAGAGCACAATTGTGCTCATCTTCGGCCGGTTTTTCAGGCGGTCTGAAAAACCGCAAACCGCCTGAAAAACCGTCCGAAAACCCGTGCCGTGGGGGACATGCCCTTAATAACTTGCTAGATTAATTCTACAGGTTATTACGGTCGTGTGGATACCTAATATGTGTAGGTTTTTTTGTGTGTAATGTATGCACAATTATTTGTTATTAAGTATTTATTTTTATGATGAAGGGAGAACTGTTTTACTTTTTTTTTTTATACTTGGTAATGTATTAGCATATTCATATATGCTAATACATTATAATGTGTCAGTCTGACACAGGCAGCAGTCAGGGCAGCTTACAGTCTGCCCTGATCGCTGGCTTGTTACACAGACAGCCCTGGGGCTACTCTAGGTCCCCAGGGCTGACCGTGCAGCTGTTCCCTGGGCTCTGTCGGGTCACCGGGCGTTCTGATCACCCGACAGAGCAGGGAAACCCTTTGATTGTGTTGCAGTGACGGACTGCGGCAATCAAAGGATTAAAGCACCGGGGAGCGGAGGTTTCTCTTGCTCCCTGGTGCTCGCAGGATCTGTGCTGGGATCAGGGCTGTGTTTGGATCTGTGTTTCGGACCCTAAATGGACCCAAACACGCATCTAACAATGTGCAGTGTGATTACATTGCTTTCAATGTAAAAGACGCATCAACGTTCAGACGAGTGATCACTGATGTGTGTTTTACATGCGTCTTTCTGATGCGTCTTTCGGGTCCGTTCTAAGTATTGTCATGTCAATTCTTGATCCGTTTGATGCAGCAGACGCCCTGTTTACAACTATAAGGTACATTCCTGCTGCAGCCAAAATGCATCCAATTAGGCACCTGCGTGTGGGTTGCGTTTTCTATGCGATTTAAGCAGCACTTTTGAATGCATTTTTTGGACCAAAACAGATCCAACACGCCGTGTGAACATAACTTTAGCCTAAAAATTCATGTAGCTATAATCCTGCTGACACGAACACGAACTGTTAGGCTAAGTTCACACGGCAATAATTGCGGGACGTATGTCGCCCGCAATTACGCCGTGTGCTCGGGAGCGGGGGCGGGGGGATGGCAGCCCGCCGGCCCCATAGACATTCATTACTAGTGGCACGTATTCGCCGTGAATAATTGACATGTCACTTTCTCCCCGCTTGCTCAGCTTTCTAAGGCTATGCAAACTTCTCTACTGCTCTATATGATGTGACATCATTGTGCTCAGGTAAAAGGCCCAGGTATAGTTCTTGCACCAAACACTAGGTTTATTACATTGTGCATCTCCTTTATATCAGCAAGATCTTGCTGATATACCCTTAACTGGGTGAGCTTCCTGGGCAACAACCTTTATGGCCTATCCATAAGGTTGGGTCTGACTTATGCCAACCATGCTAGTCTATTGATTATTGTGGCAGGGGCATTCTCTATAACTGGCGTCATTCCACTAACTTTTCATATCCTGGGCGGTGATGCTAATAGACCACCATGTGATCCCTGAGGCCGCTGATGGGCTGCAGTGGTCATGTGCCGATCGGATGTAAACCAACATCAGAGCCACCACCAGATCTTCACCGACAGATTGATGGTGGATTAAAAAGGTGAGTAGATTATTTGTGGTTATTTTATATAATTGGGGCTATTTTTAAGATTTTTGTGTTGAGTAACCCCTTTAAGGATTCATGCAGGAGGCTTAGGACAGAAAGTTAAATCATTAACTGAAACAGGTTTTTATAGAGATCGAATACCCTCTTTTGTCCTTCACACATTTATATAAAATAATACAATCTGTCTGTGTATAGCCACCACTAGGGGGAGCTCACAGTAATAGGGTTTTCTTTTCACAGCTCATTGATTGAAATAATACAGCCATATGCACTGAGCTCTCTCTCACCCATGACTACAGATATCATTTTATTACTATATTCCATTGTTGACTTAGTGGCAGTATCTGGGTAACAGGACACATACATACACACAGACATACACAAACATCATGTAATGATACAACAAACCACGTAGAAGACATATACAAGACGATTGTGAATATTTTCTTACCAGCTTCGCATTTGGCGGGGTTCCCATTTGTCTTCACATCTACGCAATTCAAGCTGCCTGAAAATATTCCAGGAAGGGAAGATCTCTCCTTAAGGAGAGCACCGAACGAACGGCTTGTAGAGTTTTTTGTTTTGCCTTTTCGCCCTCTACTTAGCATCTGCATATCACAAGGCATTATGGGAAAGGGGCTGAGAGGCCCACAGCGCCCTCTGTTGGTTGTAACAAATCCTCAATTTGCTTTTGACCCACCGAGTCTTGAGAAAGCAAAAAGGATTTTTTAGCCAAGCTAGTATCTCTCATCTACAGACAACGCTGTTTCTGGATTTTTGTCCCTCTTCAGTGCAGAGTAGAGAAGATACTGGCTGGCTGTGTGGCCGTTCGTTCGGTGATCTCCTTAAGGAGAGATCTTCCCTTCCTGAGCTACCCGATGCCTCCCACACAGCCAGCCAGTATCTTCTCTACTCTGCACTGAAGAGGGACAAAAATCCCGAAACAGCGTTGTCTGTAGATGAGAGATACTGGCTTGGCTAAAAAATCCTTTTTGCTTTCTCAAGACTCGGTAGGTCAAAAGCAAATTGAGGATTTGTTACAACCAACAGAGGGCGCTGTGGGCTTCTCAGCCCCTTTCCCATAATGCCTTGTGAAAATATTCCAGTATTAGAAGCTCCTTTTGTGTTTCCTCCACCAAAGCATCTGCTCCTTCCTGTGTTTCCTCCCCCATATCCTCCATTTCCTTCAGGGTTTACTCCATTATAGCCACAACCTCCCCACCCCACCCAGGGCTTCCACCACCTGAAGTACCTGGATTCTGTGAATCTGCAAATCCACAAGTTACAGATCATTTAGTTAGTTCCACAACTGCTGTACAGTTTGGCCCCAAGAGTGAGATTTCCACCTATCTTTCCTTTAAGAAATAGAGGACCAGACAACATTTCCCTCATTTATTTTCAGGGCACATAGTGCAATGTCTGAAGCCTGGAAATGACTTTTCTTCTCCCCCCTTCTTCCTAGTACCCGAACACTAAGGATGCCCAATGTTTGGCACCACAGGTGGAAATAAAGCATTGCTCAATATCAATGATATGTCCATGTAATGCATACATCTGCCAAAGTAAGAGACCCTCTATGCAGCCACATGGATAATACCCAGCCTTCTGTGTCCTGCTTGTTCCCATCTATATACTGTATATGTCCTCAAAGACCATCTGGTTAGCAAAGTTGACATGGTTCATAACATTATTATGGTCCATTATCTACCACTGAGCTTGTGTTAGTGGTTGTTACAGATACTTACATGCTGAGGTTACCAGCAGGCTGCAGACCAGGAGCGTCAGAAATGACATTTTTCTGCAAAAAAAAGGGAACAGACTCCATATGACTGAGATTTTACATATCTTCCTACAACTCACTCATTACTCCCAGTTACATCCTATGTTGTTACCTAATCACTGAAGCTGATTTTCCACCAGACGCTTAACCCTCTGTATTAGATGCCACATCCTACATTACCCTGTAAACCCCAATGCCATAATGAATTACATGTTCCAGTCTGGATACAGAACTCTAAACCCTACTTTACGCCCCTGGCTGAACCCTATGTCCCATCTTTCCCGGTATCAGCATTGTTACCCCATTGCTGCCAACACACCTGCTGCTTACCTTTTCTTGCAAGGTTCGAATATTCAGAAACTGCAACCAGTCCCTATTTATACCCTGTCACAATTTCAAGCAGATATGGGAGAATTGTTTGTCCCCTCTTGCCACCCTGTAATTTACCTAGGCGTGCACCCACTTGACACCATGCCATGTTCATCTAAATGGATATTTAGCATCTAATTACTTCCTCCTCAGGTTGATAAATTAATTATGTTCTTTCTAAATTTATGTTAAAACTTGTGCACAATGTTATATTGAAGAATTTGCTGGTTGATGCCCCCTTATACATTAATGGAAAATAAGTTGGAAACTGGACAACTTCTTCTTATAATGAAACCAAGTCTGGGTTTTGTAACCCACTTTGTGTGGGTGCTCCATAGAATATATAGTGTGACATGTCACTGCAAGGTCAAGTCCACTAGTCCGGTAGAAGCTCATCCTAGTCAACCCCCCGTACTGTCCATTGGCACCATGTGTGCCTATAGCCATAGCTGCTGTGATGGGGCTCAAAGGTCTAAGGGACCCACTAAAGTGAAAGAACATTGTTCCTTTATTGTGGAGAAAAAAAGATTGGTGGGATTATGCCATCAAGAAATACAATGTAGGTTTTTTTGATATAAGGCACTATTATCTATTCCTCCAAAGGGGTGTTCTCACCATAGATGTTGGTGGCATATCTGTAACGAGTGGCTGCGGGTGCACTCGTTCCCCTGCGCCCCAGCTGGCGCCCGAGGTGGGCGGTGCGTTCCACGGGCGCATGCGTCCCCTCGGGCGCATCCACTTACCAGTCCGCGTTCCTGCTTTCCCGTCACTGTCTGCGCGCCAGTTCTCTCAAATTTAAAGGGATAGCGCGCCAGTAATTGGTTTTGCCGGCCGCTGCTCCTATATAAGGGCTCCACCTCTGGGACCTCATTGCTGAATCCATAGCGCCCTTGTCCTATGAGAGGAAGCCTCGTCTTGTTCCGGTTTGCCTACTCCGTGTACCAGTCCCGTCTGCTTACGTCTTCGACTCCAAACCTTCGCTGCCTGCCCCGACCTCTTGGCCTGACCTCGACTCCGATCTTGTCTACCGTGTTCTGTACCACGTGGCACCTCAGCCACCACCGCGAGCAAGCCCCATTAGGGGCAGCGACCTGGTGGAATCCCGCCACAGCAAGTCCATCCCGCTTTGCGGCGGGCTCTGGTGAAAACCGGGACCCACTTAGACTCCGCTCCCAGGAATGGCCAGTACCATCGCTCGCAGCGGTCCAGTGGTTCCACTACCCCGCTGCATTACAGTTGGATTTGGCCATGGATCCCGCCAAGGTGCCGTTGCCCAGCGTGGAGGACCTGACGTCCATCGTTGCCCAGCAATCTCAGCCGCTGGCCCAACAGGCACCACAGTTGGATCAACTAACGACCATGATGCAACAGCTTATTGTCCCCCAGCGGCAATCTCCCTCACCGCCTCCATCCATTCCTGCTCTAGCCATCTCTCCGGCCTCTGTGGGAATCAAGCTTCGACTGTCTCTTCCCTCGAAGTTTGATGGAGATCCGAAGCTCTGCCGAGGATTTATTACACAGTGCTCCATGCACGTGGAACTGATGGCCGATCAGTTCCCATCTCAACGGGCGAAAGTGGCCTTCGTCCTCAGTCTGCTCTCTGGAAAGGGTCTGGCCTGGGCGACAATCCTCTGGGACAGGGAGGACCCTGTGGTGAGCGATCTACAGGCCTTCTTTAGGGAGTTTCGGTGCGTCTTCGAGGAACTGGCGCGAGCGTCTTCCGCTGAGGCTGCTCTCCTGAATCTGCGCCAGGGGGACTCCTCGGTGGGAGATTACGCCATTCAATTCCGCACCCTGTCCTCAGAATTAACCTGGAATGAGGCCGTCCTCTGTGCCACCTTCAAGAAGGGCCTCTCCCCTGGATACTCCCTGGGTAACTGTGCGTCAGAGTTGGGGGTGAATTTGTCCTCTATCTATTTCTCTCCCTTGGGCGTTGGGGGACGGGGGCCGTGTGATGATCTCACAGCATTGTATCACCACAGTATTTATTCTTTTATTCCAGACCTGACTTGATTACATAGGTGTATGTGATTATGTCTCTTATACATAACTGTGTATGGGTACCAATGTTCTGTGTTGTTTTGGGGTTTTTTTGGTTTTTTTTGGGGGGGGGTTACTTTTTTATTTTTTATTTTTTTCTTTAGTGAAGATGGAGACTTCTTTTGCTTCATTCTTATTATTATGATACCATTAGTGCTATTTTGTACTTTCATTGCTTAGTACTTTTCTTATCTGTAGTAATGATGCCTTATATTATTTCTTTGTGTATCAAGTAGTATTTCATCTAATGGACAGTTATTATATATTTTTGTTATTGTAAAATTTAATAAAAATTATGTTTACAGAAAAAAAAAAGAAGGGCCTCTCTAGCAGGGTTAAGGACGCCTTGGCAGTGAGGGACCTCCCAGCATCCCTGTCTGGCTTGATCCATCTGGCCACACGCATTGACATGCGTTTCACCGAAAGGCAGGAAGAGCTTCGCCAGAAACGTGACTCTGCCCAGCCTCGTCAGTTTCCTCGTCTGGCTCCGGTCTTCCAAAAGCCTCCTCTGCCTCTCCCTCAGCACTCTGGTGAGGAGCCCATGCAAGTGGACCGTGTTCACCTCTCGGAACAGGAGCTGGCCCGTCGCCGTGCAGAAAATCTCTGTCTTTACTGCGCCAGTGCAGAACACTTTCGGCGAGACTGTCTGCTCCGCCCACGTTCGGGAAACGCTTGCACCTAGGCCACGTGGGAGAGGCATCCCTAGGTGTGAGTAGTCCCTCTCTACATCTCACCATGCCGGTGCAGATCGCTACGAGTTCTGGATCGCGTGTCCAAGTTCCTGCCTTCGTGGATTCCGGTTCTGCCGGGAATTTCATGGATGCCGTCCTGCTATCAAAACTTCAGCTCCTGATGGTTCGCCTTGAGAAACCGCTGGTCATCTCCTCTGTAAGTGGTGAGATCCTGCGCGATACCATCCATTGTCGCACGGAGCCTGTTTCTATTCACATAGGGGCGCTGCATTCTGAGAGGATCTCCTTCTATGCGCTGTCCCACTCCTCGTCGGCAGTCCTGCTGGGCTTGCCATGGTTGCAGCAACACGCACCTGTCCTGGACTGGAAGACTGGCGAAGTCACACGTTGGGGACAAGATTGCCAGTTCCATTGTCTGGTGGCACCTCGCCCGGTGCACCCCAATCCGCTGCCGGCGTCGCCGGCCGAGTACCAGGACTTCGCTGATGTCTTTTCCGAAAGGCAGGCCGAAACCTTGCCTCCTCACCGTCCCTATGACTGCCCAATAGATCTCCTGCCCGGAACAATCCCTCCGCGGGGCAGGGTCTATCCACTCTCCATGCCAGAAACCAAGGCCATGTCAGACTATATACAGGAGAATCTCAGGAAAGGATTCATCCGTAAGTCCTCTTCCCCGGCTGGCGCCGTCTTCTTCTTCGTGGAGAAAAAAGGATGGCTCGCTTCGAGCCTGCATAAACTACCGTGGCCTTAATAAGATTACGGTGAAAAACCGCTACCTGCTGCCCCTCATCACCGAACTCTTCGACCGTCTACGAGGGGCTAATATCTTCTCCAAATTGGATCTGCGAGGAGCCTATAACCTCATCCGTATCCGAGAGGGCGACGAGTGGAAAACAGCATTTAACACCCGAGACGGGCATTTTGAATACGTAGTTATGCCGTTCGGTCTCTGTAACGCCCCTGCCGTATTCCAGGGCTTCGATAATGAGATTTTTCGTGATCTTCTATACTCCTGTGTCATTGTGTACCTGGATGACATTTTGGTCTTTTCTCCAGGTGCCGTCCAATCGGCTCCATGTGCGCCAGGTCCTTAGTCATCTCCGAGAAAATCATCTCTATGCCAAGCTGGAGAAGTGTCAGTTCCATCAGACCAGTCTGCCCTTCCTTGGATACATCATTTCTGCCAAGGGACTTCAAATGGACCCAGCCAAATTGTCTACTGTTATTATTATTATTATCATTTATTTTGGAGCGCCCTTTGGAGCGCGGGAGATGACGAGGGCATGGACAAGCATTTTTGTGCTTTCAGAGTTAAGAAATGAGCGGATTCGGGAAATATTTTTTAGGTGGAGGTGACAAGCAGAGGTGAGGGTTTGGATGTGTGGTTTGAAGGACAGATTGGAGTCAAAGATTATCCCAAGGCAGCGGACCTGTGGTGCTGGTGAGAGAGTGTAGCCATTAACAGTGATAGAGAGATCGGGTGGAGAGATGGAGTGGGACGGTGGGAAGATAATGAATTCAGTTTTCTCCACGTTTAGTTTTAGGAGACGGGAGGAGAAGAAGGAGGAAATGGAGGACAGGCAGTCAGGGATCCGGGAGAGAAGAGAGGCGACATCTGGGCCAGAGATGTAGAGTTGGGTGTCATCTGCATACAGGTGGTATTGAAAGCCGTGTGAAGCTATGAGCTGACCCAGACCAAGAGTGTAGATAGAGAAGAGTAGTGGGCCCAGGACTGACCCTTGGGGGACACCGACAGAGAGAGGGCGAGAGGAGGAGGTGGAGCGAGAATGAGAGACGCTGAAAGTCCGATCAGTGAGGTACGAGGAGATCCAGGAAAGAGCCAAGTCCGTGATGCCGAGGGAGGAGAGGATGTGTAGCAGGAGGGAATGGTCGACAGTGTCAAAGGCAGAGGAAAGGTCTAGGAGGAGAAGCACAGAGTAGTGGCGTGAGGCTTTGGCAGTTGCTAGGTCGTTGGTGACTTTGGTTAGGGCGGTTTCAGTAGAGTGGTGGGGACGGAAGCCCGATTGGAGCGGGTCAAGGAGAGAGTTGGTGGAGAGATGGGAGGAAAGTTGAAGATGGACGTGTTGCTCAAGGAGTTTAGAGGCGAATGGAAGCAGTGAGATGGGGCGATAGTTGGACAGTGAGGAGGGGTCATGAGATGGTTTCTTTAGGATGGGGGTGATGGTCGCATGTTTAAATGAGGAAGGGAAGATGCCAGAGGTTAATGATAGATTGAAGAGATGAGTGAGGGCTGGGATGATAACAGCACTAAGGTCAGGGATGAGGTGAGATGGGAGTGGGTCAAGACTACAGGTGGTGAGGTTCGATTTGGACAGTAGAGAGGAGAGCTTGTTAGGAGTGACCGGTGAGAAGCGAGTTAGAGGGGAATAGTCATGGGCAGGTACAGAGGTGGGCTGTGGGGACACCGCAGGAATAGAGGTAGGCTGAGGGGACTGTGGGGTGAAGCTTTGTCTGATGAGATTTATTTTATTATGGAAGTGAGTTGCAAAATCATCTGCTGAGAGGAGAGATGGGGGAGGGGGTGCTGGTGGACGCAGGAGAGAGTTGAAGGTGTTAAAAAGTTGTCTGGGGTTGTGGGACAGGGAGGATATGAGAGTGGTGAAATAGTCTTGTTTGGCTGAGGTGAGTGCGGATTTAAATGTGTGCAGTGATTCTTTATATGAGGTGAAGTCAGTGGTGGAGCGGGTTTTCTTCCAGCGGCGTTCGGCAACTCTGGAAGCTCGCCTCAGCTGTTTGGTGATCTGTTCATTTTGCGGGTTCTGTTGTGTGTGAGAGGGGCGACAGCATCGAGAATGGAAGTGATTGTGTTGTTGTAGAATGTGGTGGCTGCGTCTGGATCAGCAAGTGAGGATATGGTAGAGAGGGGAGCAAGAGAGTCAGAGAGAGTGCAAGGGTTGAGGTTTTGTAGGTTCCTGCGTGGGTGTGCTAGATTTGGTGCAGGAGGGGCAGGTGGAGTGGTGATGGAGGAGAAGGTGAGCAGATTGTGGTCAGAGATAGGGAGAGGAGAGTTTGAGAGGTTAGATAGGGGGCAGAGGCGGGTGAAGATGAGGTCCAGTGTGTGTCCGTCTGTGTGAGTGGCTCCAGAGGTCCACTGGGAGAGGCCAAAGGAAGAGGAGAGTGACAGGAGTTTGTTAGTAGTGGAGTGGGGAGTATCGATTGGAATGTTAAAATCTCCCATGATAATAGTGGGGATGTCGGTGGCAAGGAAGTGGAGGAGCCAGGAAGCAAAGTGGTCAAGGAAGGTGGTGGCAGGGCCCGGGGACGATAAATAACAGCCACTTGGAGGTTGGAGGGGGAGTAGATGCGGACAGAATGCACCTCGAAGGAGGGGAGGGTGAGGGAAGGTACTGGTGGAATAGAGAGAAAGGAACAGGTATCTGACAGAAGAAGGCCGACACCTCCGCCATGTTTACTGCCCGGGCGGGGGGTGTGGGTAAACTGGAGCCCACCATAGGAGAGTGCAGCAGGGGAAGTTGTGTCAGAGGGTGTCAGCCAAGTTTCTGTTAATCCAAGGAAGGTGAGATTGCGTGAGGTGAAGAGGTCGTGGATGAAGGGAAGCTTGTTGCACACTGAACGTGCATTCCAGAGGGCACCAGACATGGGGATTGGTGCTGCAGGGGTGAGGGGGATGGTTTTGAGGTTTGTGTGGTTGATAAAGTGTGTGCTGCTTGGTCTGTAAGAGATGCCTGAAGCCACAGTGGGGATGCGCTGAGGGGGCCCGGGGTTGGGAGATATGTCCCCGGCAGCGAGGAGAAGCAGGTAGAGAGTGAGGAGATGTGTGTGGGATAGAGAAAAAGGTGGTTGTGTGGGTTTTTTGAGGAAGGTCGTAATGTTGTGCCAGAGGTGAAGAGTAGAGGTCAGGTGTGAGGGTAAGACAGAAGGGGAGATATGGAATCCATTGCCCAGCGCGGGTGTCTGAGGGGAGACAAGGAGTTTGATGATGAGGCAGGCAGTGATGATTGTGGCGGAGAGGTGCATATTGGGTGCTGTTTGAGTGAGGAGCTGGGAAGGGTCTTGGTTACCTTTGGTTCACTTCTGGTTTCAATGCTGGTATTAATGCTGCATATAGTACACTTAAGGAGATTGCACTTAAAGGATGTTGCACTGACTGTTCTGAAGTTGCCTCGTCCAGTCGGCCTTCGGGCCATCCAGCGCTTCCTGGGGTTCGCCAATTACTATCGTCAGTTTATTCCCCATTTTTCTACGCTGGTGGCCCCCATGGTGGCCCTCACAAGGAAGACTGTTAATCCGAAGCAATGGCCACAGGCGGCCGAAGAGGCATTCACCCAGCTCAAGGCGGCATTCGCCTCTGCCCCAGTCCTGTCGCGCCCAGGCATCGAGAAACCTTTCTTCCTGGAGGTCGACGCTTCTTCGGTGGGAGCAGGGGCGGTGCTTTCTCAGCGGGACTCTAAGGGCAAGACGATTACTTGTGGGTTTTTCTCAAAGACCTTCTCCCTGGCAGAGAAAAACTACACCATTGGAGACCGTGAATTGCTGGCCATTAAGCTAGCCCTCGAGGAATGGCGTCATCTGTTGGAGGGGGCTCGTCATCTGATAACAATTTATTCGGATCACAAAAATCTGGCGTACCTACAAACGGCTGAGCGTCTTAACCCCAGGCAGGCCCGCTGGTCCCTGTTCTTCTCACGGTTCGACTTTGTGATTCACTTCCGTCCAGCAGAGAATAACATTAAAGTTGATGCCCTTTCACGTGCCTCCGACGTTTTGGGTGAAGAGTCTCCACCTAGTCACATCATTCCTCCTGACCGCCTGATCACCGTAGCCCCTGTGGATCTCCGACAGGTACCCCCTGGCAAGACTTACGTGCGCCCCGCGCTTCGTAGGAGAGTTCTGAATTGGGGTCATTGCTCTCAGGCTGCCGGTCACCCGGGGGTTTGTAAGACCAGGCAGTTCATTGCCCGCTACTATTGGTGGCCAGACTTAGTCAAAGATATTAAGGACTTTGTCTGATCCTGCTCCTCCTGTGCTCGCAACAAAGCTTCCCACCTCAGTCCTGCGGGGCTGCTGCAACCTCTGCCCATCCCTAACCTCCCTTGGTCCCATATTGCAATGAACTTCATTACTGATCTTCCACCCTCTGCCGGTAACACCGTCATTTTGGTCATTGTGGATCGCTTCTCCAAAATGGCACATTTTGTACCATTGCCAGGGTTACCTTCTGCACCTCTCCTTGCGACCCTCTTCTTCTTGCATGTCTTTCGTTTACACAGCTTTCCTCGACATATCGTTTCGCATCGTGGGGTGCAGTTTGTGTCCAGGTTCTGGTGGTCCCTCTGTTCCCAGCTTAAAGTGAACCTGGATTTTTCCTCAGCGTATCATCCCCATACTAACGGGCAGGTGGAAAGGGTAAATCAGATCTTAGAACTACCTATGCCATTTTGTATCTGCCCGGCAGGATGACTGGTCCAGCTTGTTACCCTGGGCAGAATTTGCGTACAATTCTTTGGATTCAGAGTCGGCTGGAGCTTCTCCATTCTTTGTAGTTTATGGCCTTCATCCCCGCCCACCCCTCCCACTGGCTGAGGCCTCAAACGTCCCTGCCGTGGACTGCTTGGTCTACGACCTCAAGTCCATTTGGAGCAACACTCAGCAGACTCTACAACAGACCTCCGCCCAGACCAAGAAGCAAGCGGACAGGCGCCACAGACCTCCTCCTTCGTTTGTTCCGGGGGATAAGGTCTGGTTGTCTTCTAGATACGTTCGCTTGAAGATCCCCAGCTATAAGCTAAGCCCCCGTTACCTCGGGCCATTTGTAGTCCTCAAAAAGATCAACCCGGTGGCCTACAAACTCCAACTTCCCCCCACACTGCGGATCCCGAACTCCTTCCATGTATCCCTGCTTAAGCCTGTCGTTTTGAATAGATCGGGCGCATGCACTTACCAGTCCGCGTTCCTGCTTCCCTGTCACTGTCTGCAGGCTGGCGCGCGCGGCCCTGATCCTTAGGGCGCGCGCACCGGTTCTCTCAAATTTAAAGGGATAGCGCGCCGGTAATTGGTTTTGCCGGCTGCTGCTCCTATATAAGGGCTCCACCTCTGGAACCTCATTGCCGAATGCATAGCGCCCTTGTCCTATGAGAGGAAGCCTCGTCTTGTTCCGGTTTGCCTACTCCGTATACCAGTCCCGTCTGCTTACGTCCTCGACTCTGAACCTTCGCTGCCTGCCCCGACCTCTTGGCCAGACCTCGACTCCGATCTTGTCTACCATTTTCTGTACCACGTGGCACCTCAGCCACCACCGCGAGCAAGCCACATCAGGGGTAGCGACCTGGTGGAATCCCGTCGCAGCAAGTCCATCCCGCTTTGTGGCGGGCTTTGGTGAAAACCGGGACCCACTTAGACTCCGCTTCCTGGTGTGGCCAGTACCATCGCTCGCGGCGGTCCAGTGGATCCACTACCCCGCTGCATTACAATATCACTAGGATATGCCATCGAAGCCTGATAGGCGTGAGTGAGTACCACTTCTGGGAACCACACCTGTTTTAGGAATGGGCCTCTTAACCCCTTAACGACCGCCCACCGTCTTTTGATGTCGGATGGTGCAGTAGTCCCCGGCGTCGCAGCTATTCGCAGATCGTTAGGGTCCTAAGCCGATATCAGTTGCTAAGCTATCGGCGGACGCACATACAGTTAGATGCTTTAGCGGAGCAGAGAGCTCCGCAGAGTACTCGGGTGCCGCAGCGGCTCACCCGAGTGCATAGCACAGGCAGCGTGCGCGTCATCACGCTGCATAGCACAGGCAGCGTGCGCGTCATCACGCTGCATCGCGGCCTGGTGAGGTCACGCCGCTGAAGAAGAAGGCCGGGAGCAGCGACAGCAGCAAGGAGCGAGGTCAGGTGAGTGTGGTTTGTTTTTTACTTTTAATTGTCTCTATTCATTTTGGGGGCCTATAATCTAATTATAAATATGCAGGGGGGAGCTATTATCTACTTATATATGTGCAGGGGAGAGCTATTATCTACTTATATATGTGCAGGGGGGAGCTATTATCTACTTATATATGTGCAGGGGAGAGCTATTATCTACTTATATATGTGCAGGGGGGAGCTATTATCTACTTATATGTGCAGGAGAGCTATAATCTACCTATATATGTGCAGGGAGGAGCTATAATCTATATACGTACAGTATATACGTACAGGGGGAGCTATAATCTACCTATATACGTGCTGTGAGGCCTATAAGCTACCTATATACATGCTGTGAGGCCTATAAGCTACCTATATACATGCTGTGAGGCCTATAAGCTACCTATATATACGTGCTGTGGGGCCTATAAGCTATCTATATACCTGCTGGGGGAACTATAAGCTATCTATATACCTGCTGGGAGCAGTGTCGCACCGATATAACCTACAACACCGCCATATAGAGACCACATAGTGGTCAGACACAAGCTCAGGTATAACCTACAACACCGCCATATAGAGACTACATAGAGGTCACACAGAAGCTCAGGTATACTCTACAACACCGCCATATAGAGGCCACATAGAGGTCAGACACCAGCTCAGGTATAGTCTACAACACCACCATATAGATACCACATAGAGGTCAGACACCAGCTCAGGTATAACCTACAACACCACCATATAGAGACCACATAGAGGTCAGACACCAGCTCAGGTCACATTACATTACAGTGAATACAGCACATCCAATATAGAAGCAAAATAATCCCTGAAATCAGGGACTCACCGGAGACGTCCTATCTGATGAGTCGTTCTCTTCTCTCATGAGTCGTTCTTATTCCCTTTTCCTCTGCATCCGTTCCACACCGTCATGATGACTTGTCCCGGCCACCACTCATCCCGGCAGAAATTACACAAAAATATCTTAGAATCCTCAATTTTCCAGCATCTCTTTACCTATTCCCACCTCTGTACAAACTACCGAGGGGTGGGAGGGTGGGTAAAGGACTAACTCCCTGGAGATAATGCAGGAGTATACAAGCAGTTAGGGACTCCCTTTAGATAGTATACAGGCAGTTAGGGCCTCCTTTAGGTACTATAAAGGCAGTTAAGGCCTCCTTTAGGTAGCATAAAGGCAGTTAGGGGTCTCTTTTAGGGAGTATACAGGCAGTTAAGGGTCTCTTTTAGGTAGTATACAGGTAGTTAGGGGCCTCCTTTAGCTAGTGTGCAGTAAGTCAGCCCCCCCTTTAGCTAGTGTGCAGGAAGTCAGGGCCCCCCTTTAGCTAGTGTGTAGGTAGTCAGCGCCCCCTTTAGCTAGTATGTAGGTAGTCAGGGCCCCCTTTAGGAAGCCAGGGCCCCCTTTAGCTAGCCAGGGCCCCCTTTAGGTAGTCAGGGCTCCCTTAGGTAGTCAAGGCCCCCCTTTAGGTAGTCAGGGCCCCCTTCAGTAGTCAGGGCCCCCTTTATGTAGCCAGGGCCCCCTTTATGTAGTCAGGGCCCCCCTTTAGTAGCCAGGGCGCCCCTTTATGTAGCCAGGGCCCCCCTTAGTAGTCAGGGCCCCTAATAGTAGCCAGGGGCCCCCCTTAGTAGTCGGGCCCCCAATAGTAGTCAGGGCCCCCTTAGTAGTCAGGGCCCCCAATAGTAGCCAGGGCCCCCCTTAGTAGCCAGGGCCCCCCTTAGTAGCCAGGGCCCCCCTAAGAAGTCAGGGCCCCCAATAGAACCCAGGGCCCCCAATAGTAGCCAGGGCCCTCAATAGTAGTCAGGGCCCCCCTTAGTTGTCAGGGCCCCCAATAGTACCCAGGGCCCCCAATAGTAGCCAGGGCCCCCCTTAGTAGTCAGGGCCCCCAATAATAGCCAGGGCCCCCAATAGTAGCCAGGGCCCCCAATAGTAGTCAGGGACCCTAATAGTAGTCAGGGCCCCCAATAGTAGTCAGGGCCCCCAATAATAGTCCGGGCCCCCCTAGGTAGCCAGGGCCCCCTTAGTAGCGAGGCTCCCCCTTAGTACCCAGGCCCCCCCTTGTAGTCAGGGCCCCCCTTGTAGTCAGGGCCCCCCCTTGTAGTCAATGCCCCCCCATTGTAGCCAGGGAACCCCTTGTAGTCAGGGCCCCCCCCTTGTAGTCAGGGACCCCCCCCTTGTAGCCAGGGACCCCTTGTGGTCAATGCCCCCCCTTGTAGCCAGCCCCCCCTTGTAGCCAGGGCCCCCCTTGTAGTCAATGCCCCCCCTTGTAGCCAGGGACCCTTGTAGTCAATGCCCCCCCCTTGTAGCCAGGGACCCCTTGTAGTCAATGCCCCCCCCTTGTAGCCAGGGCCCCCCCTTGTAGTCAATGCCCCCCCTTGTAGCCAGGGACCCCTTTTAGTCAATGCCCCCCCTTGTAGCCAGGGCCCCCCCTTGTAGCCAGGGACCCCCCTTGTAGTCAATGCCCCCCTTGTAGCCAGGGACCCCTTGTAGTCAATGCCCCCCCTTGTAGTCAGGGTCCCCCTTGTAGCCAGGGCCCCCCTTGTAGTCAGGGACCCCCCCCCCCTTGTAGTCAGGGACCCCCTTGTAGCCAGGGCCCCCTCTTGTAGTCAGGGTCCCCTTGTAGGTAGTTAAAAAAAAACAAACAAACAGCCACTTACCTGGCTCGGGCTCCTGCTCCGGCCGCTCCGATCTCCCCGCCGGCTCCGTACTGCCGCCCTGCATAGGCGGCACGGTGAAGTGACGACACTGCGCCGCCTACATCAGCAGTAGGGGCCGGCGCCCGGCAGGCTGAAGGCCTAGCGCGTTCAGCCTGCCAGGGAGATCAGCGGAGCGCAGCGCTAGTGGCATTGTGCTCCGCTGACACCGCGCAGCCCCGGGAGTCGGGGACATTAGTCCCCAACTCCCGGGCCGGTCTCTGGGCGCTCGGGACGCAGGTCCCTGGCGTTCAGTGACCAGATGCGCGGCCGGGCCCCGGAGAGCAACGGCACTGCCTCCGGGGCCCCCAGCGGCTCGGGGGGGCCCACCGGGAGATTCCCTGGTCCCCCGGCGGCCCAGTCCGAGCCTGGCTGGGAGACATATAACCTACCCATATGTGTGCTGGGGGACCTATAACCTGCCTATATACCTGCTGGGGGACCTTTAACCTGCCTATATACCTACTAGGGGACCTATAACCTACCTATATACTCACTGGGGGACCTGTAACATACCTATATACCCGCTGGGGGACCCGTAACCTGCCCATATACCCACTGGGGGACCCATAACCTGCCCATATACCTGCTGGGGGATCCATAACCTGCCTATATACCTGCTGGGGGACGTATAACTTACTGGGGGACCCTATTACCTTCACTGAGGGACACATAATTTACTGCGTTGTGTAGTCGCTTATAGTCGTTAAGCCAGTTGTTAAGGCCTCAAGTCAAGTCAGTTGATAAGAGTTAGCAATCGACTCCGGGGACTATTGTGCAGGTCGTTTGTCTGCAGCGACATCTATTGGCATTGCTGCAGACATTGGAGTTTGTGGTGCCTGGCGCCGCAGCAGCGCTGAGGACAGGGCTGCACTACACAGCCCTGATCCCAGCGCAGCTCCTGCAAGCACCGGGAAGCGGGGGAAACCTCCGCACCCCGGTGCTTTAACCCTTTGATTGCAGCGGCTCGTCACCCCAGCGCAAACAAAGGGTTTCCCTGCTCTGTTGGGTTATCGGGACACCCAGTGACCCGACAGAGCCCGGGGAACGGCTACACAGTCAGCCCTGATGACCTAGAGTAGCCCCAGGACTGTCTGTGTAACAAGCCAGTGATCAGGACAGACTGTGAGCTGTCCTGATCACTGCCTGTGTCAGACTGACACAGATTATAATGTATTAGCATATATGAATATGCTAATACATTACTAAGTGGAGAAAAAAAAAAGTAAAACAGTTCTCCCTTCATGGGATTAAAAAAAAAAAGTAAAAAACATAAAAAGTGTAAAAAAAAGAATAAAAAAATAATAAAATAAAAATAAATATTTAACAAAAAATAATTGTGCATACATTACACACAAAGAAAGCTACACATACTAGGTATCCACATGACTGTAATAACCTATAGAACTAATCTATCAAGTTATTAAGTATTAAATGTGAATGGTGTAAAAAATGTTAAAAAAAAAATAAAAAAAAGTCTGCAATTATTTATAAATTAACTTAAACTATTCCCCCATAAAGTACAACTTGTCTTGAATAAAACGAGGCCTCATACAACTGCGTCATTGAAAAAATAAAAAAGTTACAACTGTTGAAACGCAAGGAGGCAAAGACGAAAATAATGTGCTGGTCATTAACTACTTTTCAGGCGTTCGGCTTAAGGGGTTAAAGTGTCGGCTAAGAATGGAGACCCGGTCATGCTTGCAGGCGATTCACCATCCTGTTCTGTGGAGTTCCGAGTACAGCGAAGCACCCTGTTCCCAGACGTGGGACCCGCACCTATCAGACTTTGATGGTATATCCTAAATAAAATATACAGAACACTAGTGCATTAGATATGTGGGTAACACAAGTAATAACAGCAAAAGGTAACAATTCAAATATGGGACATATTGCCAACATTCCACAGCACACTACCAGCTTTATCAACTCCTATAAACCCCTTCTCCTCCATGTCTAATATGCATATTAATTGGGAATATAAACTCCATTGTACTGTACACTATTGTCATATAAACTCCATTGTACTCTACACTATTGTCATAGTCTCTTCCCATAAAGCACTTCTCCTTTATATCTAATATACATATTCATTTTAATTATGAACGTGCTGTGAAATGTAACACCTATTTTGCTTAGTCCGTTCTAGGTGAGCCGCGCCGAGGCAATAATATGAGAGAGATGAGACGGAAGTCCATCACAGTCAGGGCTGAAATGTCTATTGATACAGTACGTGGGCGCGGGCAGTATGGTAAGATGGGGCGTACACCCGCCATGGAGATGGTGAACTTGTCTGAGGATTGTTAGTTATGGGACTATGGTGGCAGCTTTAGCAGCACATATTATTAGTATGTGTGCAGGAGAGTGGAAGGGGGAATGGGTTTTGTGGATTCTCTAATGGCTAATTGGTAAGCACCTGAATAGGGTGTGTACCTAACATGATATAAAAGGAAATGAGCTTTGACCACATGGGACCGGAGCTCTAACCCCTGATGAAGCCAGTTTAGCTGGTGAAACATGTTGGGGAGGTCAGGCATGACGTTTTAAATTGTGATTTCTCACCTCTGTCTACAAGTGCCACCCGCTGCAGAGGGTGTCCAAAGGGAGCCTTATTTGTCCTGTGTCTATTAGATTAGGGACGATTGCCCAAGTAGGAGGCTTGGGATCGCTCACTGGAGTTAATAAATTGCTGTATATATAAGGCTTTCCTGTTGGTAGGTTGGGTTCCACCAGACTTGATAATGGAAAAGGAGCTATTCCTTCTTTCAGAAGTAGAAAGGGTTAAATGATGAGGTTAGAAATCAGGTTTTTAAATAGTGTGTATAGAGCTTAAGAGTTAAACATAATAAAAGTTATGTTTTAGTGTTTTACAGATAGAGAACTGATAGAGTTTAAGTTTGCCTATGGCAAAATAGTAAATATAGTGATCAGAAGTCACTCTCTGTTCTCTTGTGAAATTCCCTTTTTTTTGGAGACTATATTGCCAACAACACCAAATCACTAATGCAAATCTCTAAACACCGTGCAATACATATGTATAATAAATATAGCGTACCATTTATAAAGATTCTGTCCACATCAATTCAGTCCATGATAGAGTGTCACAGGGGGCCTGGTCTCATTGGGGGAAGCCAGCGATTGTGGGTCAGCAACGGTAGGTTGCTGACTTTTGTACCAAGTATGGATGATGTTCTCGGAAAGGCTGTAGTGCGAGTGAGAAGCCATTCCCACATTCCAGTTCTCACCAGGCCTATAAAAAGCCTGTCACTCCAGGTGTCCAGCGGGTGTGGTCGGCTGCATGGAGCTGGGAGTGACAGAGGAGCTGAGGAGAGGCTCTTACCCTGCAAGGCTAGAGGGAAGCCTGTACCGTGACGTACAGTAAGAATCAGAGTTGTCGTAACAGCATTATGGGCCCCCGGGCACAGCACTGCAGTGGGCACTGCCCAAATACATGACATTACAATTGACCATGCTCTGAGCCCCCCCAAGCACACCCATATTATCACACCATGTATGTCTGGACACCAGCAGCCTGGATCCTACAAGACTATTTGCCAGGACAGGGAGCCTTTGGCTCCCTTTTCCACCATGGTTTATAACTGTTTGCACATCTTAAAAACACACAAACAGTTAAATAAGCAAAGACAACCAAAGGATCCAGGGTATGTTTCTTGTATTTGTAACAACAGCCAGACCAGGGTAAAGGTGGTGCCTGAGCCGGACTTGTGGTATTGGCTCTACACTGCCCTGTATATATGACCTGCAGAAGAACAGCCAGACCAGGGTAAAGGTGGTGCCTGAGCCAGACTTGTGGCATTGGTTCTACACTGCCCTGTATGTATAACCTGCAGAAGAACAGCCAGACCAGGGTAAAGGTGGTGCCTGAGCCAGACTTGTGGTATTGGCTCTACACTGTCCTGTATGTATGACCTGCAGAAGAACAGCCAGACCAGGGTAAAGGTGGTGCCTGAGCCAGACTTGTGGTATTGTCTCTACACTGCACTGTATGTATGAGCTGCAGAAGAACAGCCAGACCAGGGTAAAGGTGGTGCCTGAGCCAGACTTGTGGTATTGGCTCTATACTGCCCTGTATGTATGAACTGCAGAAGAACAGTCAGACCAGGGTAAAGGTGGGGCCTGAGCCAGACTTGTGGTATTTGAAAAAAACTTTGAGGCTCTTAGTTCACATGTTTTGATCAAAACTGTTTAAACCACCTCCGACTTTCAACGGGACCTCAATGCAGGTGGTCCTACTCTATTTTTACCTCTCATTTGAGTCCAGTTCAGACTTCTCATTGGGTCCCACCTCCACAGGCTACTAAATCAGTGCAGTATGCTTATAAAGCTGGTGCCTTTTTTCTCTCTGGATTATGGAGGTCTGAGGACCCAATGAGAAGTCTGAACTGGACTCAAATTAGAGGTAAAAATAGAGTAGGACTACCTGCATTGAGGTCCCGTTGAAAGTCGGAGGTGGCTTAAACAATTTTGATCAAAACATGTGAACTAAGACGCTCAAAGTTTTTTTCATGTATTGTAGATAGCATAAATGCTTTTTTGGAGACTTGTGGTATTGGCTCTACACTGCCTTGTATGTATGACCTGCAGAAGAAAAGCCAGACCAGGGTAAAGGTGGTGCCTGAGCCAGACTTGTCATATTGTCTCTACACTGCGCCTGTATGTATGACCTGCAGAAGAACAGCCAGACCAGGGTAAAGGTGGTGCCTGAGCCAGACTTGTGGTATTGGCTCTACACTGCTCTGTATGTATGACCTGCAAAAGAACAGCCAGACCAGGGTAAAGGTGGTGCCTGAGCCAAACTTGAGGTATTGGCTCTACACTGCCCTGTATGTATGACCTGCAGAAGAACGGACCAGGGTAAAGGTTGTGCCTGAGCAAAACTTGTGGTATTGGCTCTACATTGCGCCTGTATGTATGGCCTGCAGAAGAACAGCCAGACCAGGGTAAAGGTGGTGCCTGAGCCAGACTTGTGTTATTGGCTCTACACTGCACCTGTATGTATGACCTGCAGAAGAACAGCCAGACCAGGGTAAAGGTGGTGCCTGAGCCAGACCTGTGGTATTGGCTCTACACTGCCCTGTATGTATGACCTGCAGAAGAGCAGCCAGACCAGGCCAGAATTTCTAATTCATTGACAAACACTATGCTACGTCTAAGAGTCCATCAACAGACTCAAAACTCCTAAGATGTGTTTCTCATGTCTAATGCTATGTTTTTAAGCCTCTTTTATTCTCTATCAGGATGAATAAAATTTGAAGTTCTATCTATTTACCCAGTGCTGGAAATCTTCTACAATACGTCAAAACTTCGTGCACTCACTGTGCCCCCGAGTTGATGGTGGTGTTGTTGCTGCTGTCAGTGTCTGAAAAAATTAATCATCTTTGTTGCCCCCTCCTTACAGTACTCCAATTTCCTTCCTCCTTCTACATGTTCTGAAAATATGAGCTAAAGCTCTAAAAATTTGTAACAGAGGCCTTCGGTGTGGGTCTTCTAAAATGGGCAGACTGGAGTCCAATCTTTTGCAAGGGCTTTTTTCTTCTGCATGGGAAAAGGGTAATTTTTTGGCATACCATGTCGCTATGTGGTCTTTCATATCTGTGTGGATCTTGTAAAACTTTCACTGTGTGCGCAAAGGTAATTGAATGGACTTGAATCATTTTCAGCATAGAATACTGCTATATGGGCTTTCATATCTGTGTGGGTCTTGCAAATCTTGTAAATTGGGTGCAAAAAGCAAATTGAACATTCTTGCACTTCTACTTTTGGGCCTCAATGATTTTCAGCAAGGGACACTGCTGTGTGGTTTGTCATGTCTATGTTGGTCCGGAAAAAATGTTGTTGTGTGTTAAAAGCAAATTCAATGAACTGGAGATTGTATTATGGGGTCTGAGTGATCTCTCAGATCTGTGTGGGTCTTGTAAAATTTTCATTGTGTGCAAAAAGCACATGCAACAGACTTGGGTCTACTATGGGGTAGTAATGAGTAATTTTCAGCATAAGAGAACCCCTTGAGGACAACTGTGCAGTCTTTTTCTGCCTTTAGCATGGCATCAATCTTGCAATTAAAGCCCTAAGCAAACAATCCTCTTGACAGTTATGCTAATGCTGTCCCAAGGCTATATGCTGCATTATTTTTCTGCCTATTTAGACCAAATCAGTGATTGAGCATTCAACCCAGATACATATGGTGACACCTATCTGCTCCATGTAATATTTTGGCCTCTTTTTAATAGAGTTAAGAAAAGGGTTAGGGTTGGAATTAGGGTTCAGACTAAAAGCAATTTGAATAGACTTGTGCTTCTACTATATGTGGTCTTTCACATCTGTGAAGGTCAATAAACATTTTTATTGTTTGCTAAAACCACATGCAACATACCAAAGGCTGTACTATGGGCCAGAGTAACTTTTGGTTACGGACACTGCTGCATAGTCTGTATGAGTTTTGTAATACCTGTACCCTTGCCCGCTCCTGCCACCTGCACCTCAAGAACATCTCCAGAATCTGTCCGTTTCTCACCGTGGAAACAACTCAAACTCTCATTACTGCTCTTATTCTTTTTAGTCTTGACTCCTGTAACTCCCTACTTGTTGGTCTCCCTCTCTGTAAACTCTCTCCTCTCCAATCTGTCCTGAATGCAGCAGCCAGGCTTGTCTTTCTTTTCAGCCGCTATACTGATGCCTCTACCCTATGTCAGTCACTGCACTGGCTGCCCATCCAGTATAGAATACAACATAAACTCCTCACTCTCACCCATAAAGCTCTCCACAGTGGTGCACCCCCTTACATCTCCTCACTCATCTCTGTCTACCACCCTACCCGGGCTCTCCGCTCTGCTACTGATCTAAGATTACACACCTCACTCATCCGAACCTCCCATGCCCGTCTCCAAGATTTTGCGCGTATTGCACCAGTTCGCTGGAACATGTTACCCCATGTGATCAGGCAAAATCCCAACCCTCACAGTTTTAAGTGCGCTCTGAAAACTCATCTTCTTAGACAAGCCTACCAAGATCCCTAATTGTTACCCCCCCAAATTCTGTCACAGATTCGTCACTTCCTGCACTTTGGCACCCACAGGCACTTATCTGTATATAGATGTATGGTTGGGATGGCAGGTGCATCCACTTTATGTATACCACCCCATATTTATGTAACATGGCTGGACCATTGTAAACCAGGCACTTGTCACCCTTTGTTTCACCCATACACCCTAATAGATTGTAAGCTCTTGTGAGCAGGGCCCTCACACCTCGTGTCTCATTTGTAAGTAGCTTTTCTATAAATGTATGTCTGGTTTGTCTGTGCTTATTCCCTCTATATTGTAAAGTGTGCGGAATATGTTGGCGCTATATAAATAAAGATTATTATTATAAAGATTATTATTGTGTGCAAAAAGTACTTGCACCAGACTGGAGGCTAGAGACTGGAGAAGTAATTTTTGGTAAAGGACACTACTGTGTGGTCTTACACATCTTAATGGGCCTTGTATAACCTTCCTTGTGTGTAAAAGGCGAACTGAACAGATTTTTGCCTCTGTTATGAACATAATGGTTTATTTTGTTTCTTTGGCTCAGGTGCACGACCTTACATTTACCCACATTAAAGTTTATTTGCAATTTCTACACCTAAGCCTCCAACTTCTCCAAATTCCTTTGTTGTATTTTCTTATTCTCATTCATGTTAATTACTTTACAGAATTTTATATAATCTGTGGATATTGAAATTCTACTTTGTGAGCCGTCTACTATGTAGCAATAAACATATACAAAGAAGAGAGCTAAACATTGACCCCTGTCGGACCCCACTATTAACTGTGACTCAATCAGAATAACCTAGACCCAATTATTAAGCCATTAACGCATGTAATCCCCTAGTCCCAGCATCCTCAGGTCTTGCATAAATATGTGGCACCCTATCAAATGACTTTGTAAAGTCTATCACAAGGCATTATGGGAAAGGAGCTGAGAAGCTCAAGCGCCCTTTATTGGAAGTAACAAATCCTCAATTTGCTTTTGACCCACTGAGTCTTGAGAAAGCAAAAAGGATAATAGCCAAGAAAGTGTTGCTTATCTGCAGACAGCTGTTTCTGGGTCTTTGCCCCTCATCAGTGCAGAGCAGAGCGATACTGGCTGGCTGTGTGGGAGGCAATGAGTGGCTCAGAAAGGAGAACATCCTCAAGGAGAGATGTTCCTAGTTGTAAAGTCTAGATAGAGAAAGTGCATAGCCTTACCCAGCTCTAGCCTAGAGTTTATATACGCGCAGGAGATGAGCAAAGTAGTTTGACCGGAGGTAGTGTTAAAAAATAAAATTCTAGCTTCCTGCTGCCACCACAAAGGTCAGTTTAAAAAATCACAGCAACAACTTATACACTGAACTCAATATTAACACTAGGGAACAAAAAACATTTTTTTTTATTCCTAGGAATTTATTCTGCCCTTATTCTGGATATTTGATACTCAAAAACGATTCCAACTTTTAAGGCACCAAAATGAGTGTTCCCCAGTAAGCTTCTAATTTCCCCACTTGTTTCGGCACAGGAAGGGAACATTTTTCTGCAGTACAAGGTGAAAAATGATGCAATCTATGACATGTTTTAAATATATTTTATTTGTATGAAAAGGAAGAAGTTAATGTGTTAATGACCAGTGAAATACAGATGACATCCAGGTGATATGTCATTGGTCAATCTTGCAGCAGCGGGCAGTTGCCCAGCCTACATTAAGGCATTGACAGGAGCATGTGTCGGAGCCCTGGAAGTTGTATGACCCACAACCCATTCCACAGGAGCAAGAGACGGCGGTGTATTCTGAAAATAATAAGAAAAATATCAACCTGCTGGAAATATACTGACATCCTGCAGATCACACTACAACGCTTCAGCTGCAAGTCTATAATAAGTAATGCATATACATAGCTGGAAAGAATATAGAAAAGATGGGACACCCGAGCACATAAGCTGGATATAGGGTAAACACTTTTATATTTGTAAATGGAGAGGTTTAGAAGGATAAAGATTAAAGGGTCTTCTGGATTTATGTATTACAAGGGTTTTCTCACTATGCAGTTTCACAGCCTCAGTCGGCTTTAGAATCAAACATGCTGTTCAAGCTGTGGGTAGGTCTATAGCAGTGATTGACTAGTCCTAGCAATTACACTGACATGCGTGCAACAGATTTATAAAGTGTAGTACTCAGAATTCAGAACACTAAAGGCTGTTTATTTAGCTAAATGAGAAGCTTTCAAAGACTGTTACTAAAGATAAGACTCTGCAGGAGGTGACTCATGAATGGCTGAAGGCAGCTTAGAGCAATGAGAAATAAGAGAGAGGTGGGGAGAGATGGTCGTAACCAGAGAAACGTGTGTGCTTTACAAGGATATCTTTATCTCCTGACCAAAGAAAAAGTCTTCACTTACCTGTCCCTATAAGTTAATGATTATAGTGAGACAACCCCTTAAAGCTTGAAAAGGTTGTTACCCTTGGACATCTGAACCTGATAAGCCTTATTATTAGGACCACTTTATTAGCCTGATCGGAAACCGTGCAAAAGATTTATAAGGTGTAGTACTCAGGCTGCAGGGCTCTAAAGGGTGTTTACTTAGCTAAAGGAGAAGCTTTCAAAGACTGTTACTAAAGATAGGACTCTGCAGGATGTGAGTCACCATGGCGTAACCGGCAGCTTAGAGCAATGAGAAATAAGAGAGGTGGGGAGAAATGGTCGTAACCAGAGAAACTTGTGTACTCTAAGAGGAAATCTTTATCTTGTGACCAAAGAAAAAGTCTTCAGTTACCTGTCCCTATAAGATAATGATTGTAGTGAGACAACCTCTTTAAAGCTTGAAGGGGTTGTTAGCTTTGGACAACTGAACCTGATGATTGGGACCACTTTATTAGCCTGATTGGAAACTCCTTAAATCATGGTATAGTAAAATGTTCTTCAATTATACTTCTATATAGGTCTCAATTCATCAATATCTTTAAGATCTCTGCTTGCTGTTTGTCAGTAGAATTATCCTTGTTTACATCGACCTATGCAGAACTATTGGACCATGGACTGACACATTAAAACAAACCCTAGTCATTGTATACTGTAATCAGTGCACTATACTGCGATATAATTGTATTATATAACCCAGTACCAGCGGATAGAATTACTGATCGCTACAGCTCTTGCTGTTTACTAGAAATTAGGGCATTGCTTATTGCAGTGCAGTTTTAATAAGACTTTTCAGTTTTCATCCAAACTAAAGACTGGATCCAAAAAAAGGAAGAGGGGCTTTACCCTGACACTGTTCATGGGGCACAAATATCAGCTTCTCGCCTAAAAATATGGGCTTCAGAGGTTACAGTTACAATGGGGCCCCTGTGCTTGGAGGGCACACAGCTGTGCAGAGAAGCCATGCTGGGTGCATAGTGGTGTATTGTAGTACTTCATATGGCTTGACATCACTGTGCTCAGGTAAAAGGTCCAGGTATAGTTTTGCACCAAAATATTGCTAATATACTCTTAACTGGGTGAGCTCCCTGGGACTACAGCATTTATGGCCTATCCACAAGGTTGGGTCTGACTTATGCCACCCATGCTAGTCTATTGATTATTGTGGCAGGGACATTCTCTATGCCTGGTGCCATTCCACTAACTTTTCTCTTCATATCCTGGGTGGTGATGCCAATAGAACAGTATGGGATCCCTAAGGCGTCTGATGGGCTGCAGTGGTCATGTGCCAATCGAATGTAAACCAATATCAGAGCCACCACCAGAGCTCCACCATTGGACTGATAGAGGATTAGAAAGATGAGTAGATTATGTGTGGTTATTATATATAATTGGGACTATTTTTAAGATTTTTGTGTTGGTTCAATGGTTCATGCAGGAGGTTTAGGACAGAAAGTTAAACCATTTAGTGAAACAGATCTTTATAGAGATCGAATACCCTCCTTTTTCCTTCACACAGTCGTATAAAATGATACAATCTGTCTGTATATAGCCACCACTAGGGGGAGCTCACAGCATCAAGGTTTTTTTTTTACAGCTCATTGATTGAAATAATACAGCCATATGCACTGAGCTCTCTCTCATTCATGACAACAAATATCATTTTAGCACTATATTCCATTGTTTCTCATCAAAGGCTTGGTGGGAGTATCTGGGTTACATTACACACACATACACACAGACACACACACAAACATCATGTAATAATGCAACAAACCACTTAGAAGACATATACAAGACAATTGTGAATATTATCTTACCAGGTTCGCATTTTACGGTATTCCCATTTGCCTTTGCATCTACGCAATTCAATTTGCATGAACATTTTCCAGTAGTAGAACCTCCTCCTGTGTTTCCTTCAGTGCTTCCTCCACCATAACCTCCATTTCCTCCAGGGTTTCCTCCATTTCCACCACCGTATCCTCCATTTCCTCCAGGATTTCCTCCAGGGTTTCCTCCATTTCCTCCACCGTATCCTCCATTTCCTCCAGGGTTTCCTACATTTCCTCCAGTGCTTCCTCCACCGTATCCTCCATTTCCTCCATGGTTTCCTCCACCGTATCCTCCATTTCCTCCAGGGTTTCCTACATTTCCCCCAGTGCTTCCTCCACCGTATCCTCCGTTTCCTCCAGGATTTACTCCACCACCATAGCTACCACTTCCTCCAGGTCTTCCACCACTTCCTCCAGGTCTTCCACCATATCCACCAACTGGAATCCCTGGATACTGTGAATCTGCAAACCCACAAGTTACAGATCATTCAGTTAGTTCCACACCTGCTGTACAGTTTGGCCCCAGGAGTGAGATTTCCACCTATCTCTTCTTTAAGAAATGGAGAGCCAAACAAACCACAACATTTCCCTCATTTATTTTCAGGGCAATTTCTTAAGCCTGGAAATTACTTTACTCACCTCCCCCCCCCCCCCCCCCTTCTTAGTACCCGAACGCTATGGAGGCCCAATGTTTGGCACCACAGGTGGAAATAAAGCATTGCGCAATGCCCATGCACATCAATGATATGTCCATGTAATGCATACATCTGCCAAAGTAAGAGACCCTCTATGCAGCCACATGGATAATACCCAGCCTTCTGTGTCCTGCTTGTTCCCATCTATATACTGTATATGTCCTCAAAGACCATCTGGTTAGCAAAGTTGACATGGTTCATAACATTATTATGGTCCATTATCTACCACTGAGCTTGTGTTAGTGGTTGTTACAGATACTTACATGCTGAGGTTACCAGCAGGCTGCAGACCAGGAGCGTTAGAAATGACATTTTGCTGTAAAACAAAAGGGAACAGACTCCATATGACTGAGAGTTTATCTATCTTCCCACAATGCAATCATTACTCCCAGTTGAGTTACCTTCAAGCTGTGCCATGGCAGAGACCAAATACCGGTCTTTTTTTTGGCACACAGGGGGATGGCTTTTGTCTGCACTTTGTGGATTTGCCCGTCCTCCTTCACACTCCTATGTTCACTTTCTGCCCGAAATCCGGGTGGAAGAATGAACATGTTCTAAGTTTTTCGAACCGCGGGCAGTGTAAAGAAAAACGTCCAGCGGAAAATCCGTGCAGTGTGGACTACTGCACAGATTTTCTATTTAACTTAAAGGGGTTTTGCCAAGAAGTGAGTTCCTTACCTCTTATCTGCTCAGGAGAGACGATAAACTCAGCATCATAAACGCAGCGTCATAGGGGTGAGAGGGAGGGAGGGGGTGAGCAGAGAGCCAGGGAGCAGGGAGCCTCTGCAATGTTCACTTAAATAATTACATTACAACCAGTGAATTCTCTATACAGCAGACAACCTCATACACTGCATGTTCTCCCCAGCCCCTTGCAAGCTCGTTCATGTTCCCTGTCATCAGATAAGAAGTGCAAATGCAAGTGCAGCCCGATCAGCTCCTGTCAGTGTCCTGGTCGTGTCTAATGTAAACTGTCAGGAAACTAAGGGGGACTGAGCAATGCTGTAGCTCCCACAGGCTTCACTTTTTGTAATCACATATATTTAGAAAAGTGATTTAATACCCATTTTGGAGGATCCCACGTCAACATTACATCATGGCAAAACCCCTTTAATGTAAAAGTTTGACAGTGGGGTTACAGATGGTTTTCAAATCTGAAAACCGTCTGGAAATCCGACTGAAAACCTGTGCCGTGGGGACAAGCTCTAAACATCAATATACATCCTATGTTGCAACCTAATCACTGAAGCTGATTTTCCACCAGACCCTTAACTCTCTGTATTAGATGCCACATCCTACATGACCTCGTCTGTTCCAGTCTGTATACAGAACCCTAAACCCTACTTTACGCCCCTGGCTGGACCCTATGTCCCATCTTTCCCGGTATCAGCATTGTTACCCCATTGCTGCCAACACACCTGCTGCTTACCTTTTCTTGCAAGGTTTGAATATTCACAAACTGCAACCAGTCCCTATTTATACCCTGCCACCCTGTAATTTACCTAGGCGTGCACCCACTTGACACCATGCCATGTTCATCTAAATGGATACTTAGCATCTAATTAATTCCTCCTCAGGTTGAGAAAGTCATTATGTTCTTTCTAAATTTATATTAAAACTTGTGCACAATGTTATATTGAAGAATTTGCTGGTTGATGCCTCCTCTGGATTCATACATTACCTGAAGATAAACTGGACGACCTCTTCTTACAATGAAACCAAGTCTGGGTTTTGTAACCCACGTGGTGTGGGTGCTGCATAGGATATATAGTGTGACATGCTATATATTCACTTCTAAGCCAAATTCCAATAGTTTGGGAGAATATTATTCAAACAGAAGAAAACACTGTAAGCAGCTACTAGTCCAAACAAACCAATGGAAATCAGAATAT
The DNA here is from genome assembly GCA_025379985.1 of Phyllomedusa bahiana. Taxonomy (NCBI): domain Eukaryota; kingdom Metazoa; phylum Chordata; class Amphibia; order Anura; family Hylidae; genus Phyllomedusa; species Phyllomedusa bahiana. Next base: position 135,709 of record JAODAL010000768.1, read on the forward strand.
GTGTGCAAGTGCACGCAAGGAAAGCTGGCAAGTAAATGATTCAAAAATCATAATCAATTTATATAAATTCTTAAAAAAATACATATGACGCTCCCTGATTCTGACCGCGAGTTGGATTGTTCGGCCATTCGTGGTTCTATATGGTACATACACTCGCCGGCCACTTTATTAGGTACACCATGCTAGTAACGGGTTGGACCCCCTTTTGCCTTCAGAACTGCCTCAATTCTTCGTGGCATAGATTCCACAAGGTGTTGCAACGATGCTCAATTGGTACCAAGGGGCCCAAAGAGTGCCAAGAAAATATTCCCACACCATGACACCACCACCACCAGCCTGAACCGTTGATACAAGGCAGGATGGATCCATGCTTTCATGTTGTTGACGCCAAATTCTGACCCCTACCATCCGAATGTCGCAGCAGAAATCGAGACTCATCAAACCAGGCAACGTTTTTCCAATCTTCTACTGTCCAATTTCGATGAGCTTGGGCAAATTGGAGCCTCAGTTTCCTGTTCTTAGCTGAAAGGAGTGGCACCCGGTGTGGTCTTCTGCTGCTGTAGCCCATCTGCCTCAAAGTTCGCCGTACTGTGCGTTCAGAGATGCTCTTCTGCCTACCTTGGTTGTAACGGGTGGCTATTTGAGTCACTGTTGCCTTTCTATCAGCTCGAACCAGTCTGCCCATTCTCCTTTGACCTCTGGCATCAACAAGGCATTTCCGCCCACAGGACTGCCGCTCACTGGATGTTTTTTTTTTTTCGGACCATTCTCTGTAAACCCTAGAGATGGTTGTGCGTGAAAATCCAGGAGATCAGCAGTTTCTGAAATACTCAGACCAGCCCTTCTGGCACCAACAACCATGCCACGTTCAAAGGCACTCAAATCACCTTTCTTCCCCATACTGATGCTCGGTTTGAACTGCAGGAGATTGTCTTGACTATGTCTACATGCCTAAATGCACTGAGTTGCCGCCATGTGATTGGTTGATTAGAAATTAAGTGTTAACGAGCAGTTGGACAGGTGTACCTAATAAAGTGGCCGGTGAGTGTACCTATCTTTCCCCTCCCCCCCCCCCTTTTTCTTTTTTTTTTTCTCTCTCTCTTTCCTTACATGTTTCCCTGTGTGATACCAGTTTTTCTATATGTCTGTTATGTCATGTTGTTCTTTTTGTATTGATCACCGCTCCACAAGCTGATTGGCTTCTAATATATCACACGAATCTTCATTTTGCCATGACCTCTTGTTATAACGTTTGGATAATATCCCGTAACTTATGTGATAGCGGTGTTTCTTTCATTGTTATTATATTTGTGGTTGTTTTTTTTTTTGATGCACATGTTGGATGCATTTTTGCTCCTTTGCCAATACTCTTTTGTTTGTATATCCCATTGTTTTTCAATAAACTCTTCGTTTAATTTGAAAAAAAGAAAATGAAGCAATAAACTCTGAACGATGTGGGCAAAAAAATACATATGAGATAAAATGAGCTCATGGTGTTCAAAAGCAGGGAAACAGCAGTTAATCCTACCAGGGGAACATGCTGGAAGAGTAACAATCATATTGTCATGATCGTACCCGACAGACCCCCAGCTTGGAGCTCTGGTCACCGGCCACGCCCGTTGCGACAAAAACCGTGGTTTATGACATGATGTATTGTATTTGTATTCACTAGTGTGAACTCGGTTGTACTTCTCTGCTCTACTAATTGATTCCTGGCCAACGCCCTTGGTCAGGAATCATCCAGCACTCCTCTAGTTAACCCGGTTCCTTGCTGGTCTTCTTGATTGACAGTCCTGTATTCCAATCTGGTCTTGTGTTCCATCCACCTATCACCTCCGTTCTGTTTTCTCTTGTTCCCTATATAAGGATTCCTCTGCCAACCATCCTTGCCTGCTATAGAGGTTTTCTGCTTGTAGATAGCCCTTCCTTGTCTGATCCTCTTTCTGGTATCTGACCCTGCTGTGCTACTGACTATTCTCTCTCTTTGGGATTTTGTATTGCTTTGCCTGACCGGTATTGACCTGGCTAGTCGGACCCCTCTTTATTGTGTTCTGTTCTTGCTTGTCTTTGTCTTGTGTCTGCACTTATTTAGTGTAGCTCCTAGTCTTCTGTTTGGGGCTGACCTATTAAGGAGTCGGGCACCATCAAAAGGCAGGGACAGTGGTTGGGACCAGTGTCAGGGCCTCACTCTGTTCGCATCTGTTTGTGTGCCCCTGACCGGTCCCTAACAAATATATATAGAATAATCACTTGTTTCTGGAGTCAACCCATCAAATCACTAGATGGTATAAACAGCAATGTACTTGTCATGGCTAGGCTGTGCTCAGGCTGCAGGGATCAACAGGCTGCAGCAGCTGATGCACGATCCCACCCTGATACACTTGCTGCTGACAGCTCTGTGAGTGACAGGGGCCCAGCCACTCCTGACAGGGGGCGAGTCGCACCAGCCAATGGGAGGACCCGGAGGCCGCTCCAATCAGCTGCAGGGGCGGTATCCAGGAATCCCATTTAAACTCCCTGAAGGCTGAGTGCTGCACCTGTGATATTCCTGGCTACCTCGTGTTTCTTGTTCAGTTATTGTGTTTTGCTTATCTGTGTACCTGACCTCGGCTTGTTCTCCTGACCCCGGCTTGTCTCCTGATTCTGTGCTTCACTTCCGTTTGGCTTTTGACCTCAGCTTGTTTACGTTTATCCCTCTGGTTCTGATTTGTGGCTTTGGTGTTCCTATTTGATATTGACCCGGACTGTCTGACTATTCTTCCTTCTGATGGCCCCAGCACTTTAGCAGCACAGGGACTTTCGCCCAGTTGCCGTCTGCCGCCTAGGGCAGCACGTCAAGTAGGCAGGGACAGTGGGCTGGGTTCCAGTTAGGGCTCACTGTACCTCCCTTGACGTGACAGTACTGATATAGATTACAATCAGCTTAAAAGTACATAGTGTGCAGTAGTGCAAAAAATATATCATTGCACAGTAAGGGCGACATGTCCCATTAGGGCTACGTCATTGTTTTGGTATATTTTGCGCCAAAAATACTCTCTATATAAATGAACTGTCGTACACCAAAACTAGGCGCATATGACACATTTGAATGTACCTAAATTAGGCACAATAAATAAGCTAGCAATGATATGCTATGTGCCTAAATTATGCAATGCGCCTAGATAGGCGTATCAATTTTACAATGTAAGGTAGACCACCCGCCAGATTTTTGACAGGTTTGTTCATTCAGGCATACTTTACACTGATTTAATGCGCCTTAAAACTAGCATGACAGCACCTCTATTCGGACATGTTGCCCTTAATGTTAATAGTCCAAATAAATGGTAAATGTCATATAGTACATAGCTGATATAGGGTGTTATCTCTATAAAGACAATCAGTAATACATTATTATAACTGCATTACAAAACCAGTAGAAGTGGCCACATGCCACCACAAGAAAGTCACGTCAGGGGTAGCACCCTGGTAGACTCCCGCTGCAGCAAGTCCATCCCGCTTTGCGGCGGGCTCTGGTGAATAGCGGGACCTACTTAGATTCCGCTCCCTGGCGTGGCTATTGCCATCGCTTGCGGTGGTCCAGAGGATCCACTACTGCTGATCGTTACAGTAAGATCCAGCCATGGATCCCGCCAAGGTGCCTCTGCCGAGCATCGCTGAACTCAACACCATTGTGGCTCAGCCATCACAGCAGATCGCGCAACAAGCGGAGCAACTCAGCCATCTCTCTGCCATGATGCAGCAGCTCCTTTCCACCCAGCAGAAGCAAACGACTCCTGTGTCTCCTGCTGCGTCTACAGCTCCTGCATCGTCTGCTGGTCCAAGGCTTCGTCTGTCTATGCCGTCGAAATTCGATGGGGACTCCAAGGCCTGCAGAGGCTTTATCACCCAATGCTCACTGCATATCGAACTGATGGGCAGTCAGTTTCCTACTGAAAGGTCGAAGGTGGTGTTTGTGGTCAGCCTTCTCTCCGGGAAAGCCCTGGTCTAGGCTTCCCCCCCTCTGGGACAGAGACGACCTGGTCACGGCCAACCTTGCCACGTTCCTCACAAAGTTCCGCAGCGTATTTGAGGAACCTGCCCGAGCCTTGTCTGCTGAGACCTTGTTAAATAGACTCTTCCGTAGGCGATTACGCAGTGCATTTATGCACCCTAGCCTCAGAGCTATCGTGGAATGATGCGGCATTGGCTGCCACCTTCAAGAAGGGCCTCTTCAGTCAGATCAAGGATGCCCTATCCGCCCATGATCTTCCTTCTTCCCTGAGTGACCTTATCTCCCTGGCCACTCGGATCTCGGAAAGGCAAGAGGAGCTCCGTCAGGAGCGCGAACCGGCCAGGAAACATCGTCTTCCTCACCTAGCTCCCATATTCCAAAGGCCACCACAGCAGCCCTCCCTGCCAGCCACCAAGGAGGCCATGTAAGTGGACAGAGCCCACCTGTCCTCGCAGGAGCTGTCTCGACGACGTGAGGAGAACCTGTGCCTCTATTGTGCCAGTCCTGAACACTTCCGCACTGCCCGCTCTGTCCTCAGCGTCCGGGAAACGCAAGCACCTAGGCTACGTGGGAGAGGCGTCCCTAGGTGTGAACAATCCCTCTCCTCGTTTGACCATGCCGGTAACAGTCGTGTCCGGATCGGGAACCCCTTTTCAAGTTTCGGCTTTCCTGGGCTCCGGATCAGCCGGAAACTTCATGGATGCTGCCTTGGTGTCTAAATATAACCTCCCCATGGTCCGCCTGGAGAAACCACTAGCCATCTCCTCTGTCAGCAGGGAGATCCTCAGTCATCCGGTCCAGTACTGTACCGAGCCCTTGTCCCTTCAAGTGGGGGTATTACATAGGGAGAAACTTGCGTTTTATGTGTTATCCCGGTCTTCCTCGTCTATTCTTCTGGGTTTCCCGTGGTTGCAGCGCCATGCCCCTATGCTCGATTGGAAGTCTTGCGTTGGGGGCAAGATTGTCAGTCTCGCTGTCTGGTGGCACCCCGCCCGGTGTTTCCCGCTTCTCCTCCAGTACCGTCTAAGCCTTTGGTGGGCCTTCCCGCTCCATACCAAGACTTTGCGGACGTTTCTCCGAGAAGCAAGTGGAGACGCTACCTCCTCATCGCCCTTACGACTGCCCTATTGACCTGCTGCCTGGAACGTCTCCCTCCCGGGGCAGGGTCTATCCGCTGTCTGTACCAGAGGCTCAGGCTATGGCGGCCTACATACAGGAAAATCTTCAGAAGGGGTTCATTTGTAAGCCCTCCTCTCCAGCCGGGGCTCTTACATGTATTAGTGAGGTGCATGTAGTGATTGGTGGTCTAGTAGTGCCTCTCTACGGTACAGTGCGGTGCTACAAGTCCTATACTGCTCTTACATGTATTAGTGAGGTGCATGTAGTGATTGGTGGTCTATAGCGCCTCTCTACAGTACAGTGTGGTACTACATGTCCTGTTCTGCTCTCTACATGTCCCAGGATCAGCGGCTCTTTTGGGCGCCAGGTGAGAGCCCCATTTTTTTTTCTGGTCCATTGTGTATAAAGTACATGACTCAAAGAAGTTCCTATCCTCATCAAAGAAAGTGATTTCCAGCTTCCAGCAGCTCTTTTTGATGTTATATGTATGTATATGTCTCATTATTCCTTTTTCATAGAGTTATGGTTCCAACTTGCGATGGTTGCCCCAGAACCAATTGATTTTTATGTTGCGGGACCACTGCAGATTACCAGGATCTCCTCTTCTGTTGGTATCTGTATGTGCAGTGTATAGGAGACATCATAGAAACTAGTCTTCATATACTAACTCAGGAAGAACTGAAAATTAGTAGAAAACTGGTGAAAAAATGTTAGCGGGGTTCTTTGGTTGGGCTCCCTGTACCCAGTCACCCAAAAAGCTGCCCTATACTTTAAAGCTCACTGCTGCGATAATGTGACAATTCAGGACTGCATCAGGCTTAAAGTGAATGCCCAACCCAGGGCTGGGACAAGGTATTCTGGTGCCCTAGGCAACCAAGGCACAAAGTGCCCTCCAAATGGAAAATTCAACCCACTCCATGCCTCTTTGCGCCCCCTTTTCTGCCTGGGATGAAGTGGCGCCCTAGGCGGTCGCCTACCTTCGCCTACCCATCGGCCCGGTCCTGGTCCAAACTGAACATAATTATGTTGCATTTGGTCTAAAACATTCAAAATTCTGTCCTGAATAATATAATGTATATTTTTATGACTTCATAGTTCCAAATCCAGGCACAGATGTAGGGACAAAAAGCTAAATTCTGCCTACATACTGCCACCACTAGAGGGGGTTAAGGAGATCACTGTATACTGGTTATACATTGAACTAAATAAAAAAAAGTATGCAGTAAGCTTCTAATTTCCCACTATTAGTAGCACAAAGGTGAAATTTTTTCTATAGTCCTTGATGAAGAATCATGCAATCTATCATGTTTTTAATTGTAATTTATTGTTATGAAAGATGTTAATGTGTTGATGACCAGTGAAATACAGATGACATCCAGGTGATATGTCATTGGTCAATCTTGCAGCAGCGGGCACTTGCCCAGCCTACGTTAAGGCATTCACAGGAGCATGTGTCGGTTCCCTGGAAGTTGTATGACCCACAACCCATTCCACAGGAGCAAGAGGTGGCGGTGTATCCTGAAAATAATAAGAAAAATATCAACCTGCTGGAAATATACTGACATCCCGAAGATCACACTACAAGGTCAATGCCCCTCCAGCTCCAGGTCTCCAGTAAGTCATGATTTCTATTTTGGAGCACCCTGACCCCAATGACATGATTTTTTTTTTACTGGACAACCCTTTTAAGCGGTGCACCATTTACTTATTCATTATGCGTGAATACATATTCTTTTAATTATGTATTTAAATATTTACCAATTTAGAGCGATATATTTGAATGGGGCTGCACTAGAAGTCTGGCATCTTTTTAGCCCGAAAGCTAGCGCAGCCCCATTTGCTCTATTTGTAACCAGGCACACTCCAATCTCAGGTGTATTACAGAGTGCCTGCGGCACTTTGTAATGCGCCTGAGATCGGGGGGGGCTTGTTGGAGGTGTGTCGCACTACAACCATACAAAGCTATAGATTTATAGCTTCAGTACAGCAATTCCAGGCGCATTAATGCTGGAACAGGTAGAGCACTTTAAAAGTGGTTTACCTGAGCCAGAATTGTCGCTTAGAAAGCGCTAAATCTATGACCCACAGAAGAACAGGTTCCTAGATTCAGGTACATTCGGTGCCAAAAAATCATATATCTATCCCTTAGAGTCATGGTGGTAATACCATGATGGGGGTCTATTATATGGGCACACAAGTGGTAATGCATGAACTATTTACAGTATCAAAGATGATATATATCTATATACTTCTCCCTTTTGGTTGGACTTAAAGGGGTTGTATCATTTCATTAAATGGTCTTCAGAATAAGGGGACAGTGAAAACAAGCAACTTTGCAATTGGATGCCATTTGCAAAGCTGTCTTGTTCTCATTGTCTCCCTTATCTTCTGTTTCTGTAAACACAGTTCCCCAGTGCTGGTCGGATTCCACCTCCTTTCATTTCATTGGGTGATGGCTCTACTAATTTACATTCTGTCTGCCCCCCCCTTCTCCCGGTCGCATTACTCCTCCTTTCATTTCATTGGCTGGTGGCTCTACTAATTTACATTCTGTCTGGCCCTCGGTCGGATTCACGGGAGCGCGCATGCTTGCCTCTCTCACTCAGAGCAAGGGACCAGCAGGAATTTCACTCTTCTTAGCCAGAAGAAACACAATAAGGCCCCGTTCACACGACGGTTGTGGCAGCGGTTCCCGCGGCCAAGACCTCGTCGGACCTCGCCGCAGACTCGCGTCTCCCGACGCCGGTTTGCGGCGCGGGCGGTGGGCGTGGTCTCGGCACGGGAGGGGCGTGGTTTGGGGCGCGGCTAGCTCCAAGGGTTTGCCCCATGCAAATTAATAGCAGGGGGCAAACCGCGGCGCGAGCCGCGTCCCAGCCGCCCACCACCCGCGGCGACACCCGCAGAGCACTCCCTGTCAGGAATTGACAGGAGAGTTCTTCACACGCGTGGGTTTGGCCGCGGTTATGGCCGCGGAAACCGCGTCGGAACCTGCGGCCATAACCGCGGCCAAATCCGTCATGTGAACAGGGCCTAACACTGCAGGGCTTCTACAATCAGAAAACAGCACAATTGTGCCTCGATCCCCGCTTCTCTCACTCAGAGTAAGGGGCGGCAGCAATTTCACTCTGCACCCAGCAGAAACACACTGCAGCTAATTCTACAATCAGAAAACAGCAGAATTGTGCCATGGTGCCTAACTCTCCTGCATAGAAGGGAGATCTGTGCCGTTCATAGGAACACTCGATTCAACTGTAACAAACCTCCAGCTGAGAGAGGAGAAGAGATCATAGAAGACTGAGTTCATAGAAGACTGTCTAGATTGAATACAGGTATGTGGTATTTAAACAGCTCTTACAAAATAAGACTGCATAGGGAGAGGAACAGTGAGATGTGGACTCAGACAGGTGGGGGGGAGGGCTTGTGAGCCAGCAGGAACAGTGATGGGGGGATGATGTCATCCCCCTTCAGTTAAGAAACACCCAGCTGGGAGGGGAAGAAGCGCCCCTGGATTTGTAGAACTGAGAAACTGAAAATACTTTGAATCACACGAACTAAAGAAGCGATACATCCCCTTTAATGTAATCTCTGTGCATTGGGCAATTATAATTTACAGATATTTGATCCTATATGGATGTGTAATCATTGGTATGTACAATATATTGCCCTTTTACTTATTAATATATTGCTGGGGATTCTATCAGATTGGTTACCACTCACTGTCTTTCTTCTTTCGGTTTTCTTCTTATTGTTATTGTCTGTAATTTGCTTTTAACATGATATTGTAATAAACAATTTTAATTTTTAATGGAATTTGACTTTAATTCTGGTTTGAGTATAATGGTACTTGGGAGTCTATCAACCTTTAGTATCTACGGGTGTACGTTCTTTTGTATACGAGCCCTTCAACCCTTTACCGCAACAGGACATATGGGTACATCCTAATGCCGGTAAGGGGCTTCGTAGTGGGATCGCAGCACAATCCCTCTACGTAGCTGCCGGATGTTAGCTGCTAATTGCAACTAACACTTGGTGGTTTCAGTGTGGGAGGGCGCCGGCACAGACGCCGTGGCCATCTGTGCTAAATCAATGGGAAACAGTGCCGCGCACCGTTCCTCACTCCAATCAGGGCCCCGTAACAAAATCGTGAAGGCTTTCATCGCCCCCATGTTTTTTGTTTTACTACTTCCTGCCTCAGACAGGAAGTAGTAAAACCGCCATTTTTGTAGACTCTAATGCATTGTATTACAATGCATTAGGCTGCATAAATGATTGCGGCCCCTAGTGGTGAAGTACCCTAGGGGGACTCAAAGAAAAAAAATGTTTTAAAGTGTATAAAAATTTAAAAAAATTAAAAATTCAAATCACCCCTTTTTTGCCATTTTACAAATAAAAATAATAAAAAAGTTACACATATTTGGTATCGCCGCATCCAAAAAGTCCAATCTACTAAAATATAACATCACTTATATTGGTGTTTTGGTCTCTTCACATCCCCTAAAAATTGGAATAAATTTAATCAGAAAAAAGTCCCATGTATTCTAAACTGGTACCAATAAAAAGTGCACCTCAGCCCGCAAAAAATGGCCCTCATTCAAGTCCGTAGGTGTTAGTACAAAAAAGTTATTGGCCGCAGAAAAAGGCGCCGCCACGCAAATTTCAAAAATAGAAAATGTTTGGAATTTTTTTAAGGCACAAAAACATAAAGAACATCGTAAATGCAAAACACCCGCAAACAGGGTGCAAGTAAAAAAAATTTCACATTTTGCCACAGGTAGTCTTTTTTTTCCCAGTATATTATATGGTACAGTGAATGACACCAATAGAAAGTCCATCTTGTTCTGCAAAATAAAAGCCCTCATAGGTCTATGTAGGTGGAAAAATAAAAAAGTTATGACTCTGGGAAGATAAGGAGGGAAAAACAAAGCACCACGTTATTTTGACCATGGTGGGTTAAGGGTTAAAATAGTTGTTTGCTTTTGCAGATGTTATTATTGGGCCCACTCTAAGGCTATGTTCACACAGTGCAGGTTTGGTGCAATTTTAACTGCGCTCCAATTAAACTGCCTTTATTTACCAGCAAGCTTCTTTTAATTGTCTAAATTGTTCAGAAAGGTGTTTCAAGTAAGTAATTAATGACTGTGTGTGAAGTCTTGTGGATTACACATTCACTAATTGATGACTCACTTTCCAAACAGTTTAGATAAGTGAAAGAAGCTTACTGGTAATAAAGGCAGTTTAACCCTTTAACACCTCCAAAGAAAAAAAATATTACTCTTCATTTTTCTCCTTCCAAAAGCCATAATGTTTTTATTTTTCCACTGACATAGACCTATGAGGGCTTTTATTTTGCGGGACAAGATGTACTTTCCAGTGGTGTTATTTTTCACATTTTGCCACACTTAGATTTTTTTTTACGGTTCCCCAGTATATTCTCTGGTAATCCATAGAATATACTGGGGAACCGTAAAAAAAATCTAAGTGGGGCAAAATGTGAAAAAAATGTATCTGCGCCATGTTTGCGGGTGTTTTGCTATTACAGTGTTCAATCTTCGGTAAAATTGATGTGTTCTCTTTATTCTACAGGTTGATACGCATCCGGCAATACCAAACATGCAGGTTTCCGTTATGTTTTGGTGGTGTAAAAAAATTCCAAACATTTTCTATATTTGAAATTCGCGCCGCGGCGCCGTTTTGTGCGACAAATAACTTTTATTAACTGAGGCGGCTTTTTTTTGCGGGCTGAAGTGTACTTTTTATTGCTAGCAGTTTGGAATGCATTCGACTTTTTTGATCACGTTTATTCCAAATCACCCAAAAAACGAAATTTTGTCGTTTGAAATTTTTTTCTTCTACGGTGTTCAGCGCATGGGATAAATGATGTTATATTTTTATAGATCAGACTTTTTAGGATGCAGCGATACCAGATATGTGAAACTTTTTTATTATTTTATTTTTTTTATTTGTAAAATGGCAAAAGGGGGTGATTTGAACTTTTAATACTTTTTTTTTTTATACTTTAAAACATTTTTTTTTTAACTTTAACATTGAGTCCCCCTATAGTGCTTCACCACTAGGGGGGCGCGATCGTTAATACAGCCTAATGCATTACATAGACCACAGGTGTCAAACTGCGGCCCTCCAGCTGTTGGGAAACTACAACTCCTATGATGAATTTGTATAATCTATAACAGTGGGCATGATGGGAATTGTAGTTTCCCAACAGCTGGAGGGCCGCAGTTTGACACCCCTGGTATAGACAATGCATTAGGCCGTACCAAGATGGCGTTTCCCGCACTTCCTGCCTGGGGACAGAAGTGTGGCAAACGAGAACATGGCAGCGATTGAGGCCTTCACAAGGCTTCCTGCTGCCATGTCCAGGCATCGGATCGGACTCTGATCAGAGTGAAAAACGGTGCGCGGCACCTTTTCTCATTCATTTAGATCATACATGCCAACTCTCCCGTTTTTGGCGGGGGGGTCCCGCTATTTGGGCCCTCCCGGGGGAGTTGGCATTTCTCCCGCCGCCAGCAGGCTGCGGGGGTTCTTTAAATGACCGCGGCGCCGGAGTAGCGCTAGTGCGCTACTCTGTCGCCGCCGGTCTGTTCCCACAGGCGGGTGAAGCAGGCGCTGCGCCCGCTTCACCCGCCCGGAACCTCGCTGAGCAGGGAGGAGGCAGGAGGGAGCGCTCCCTCCTGCCTCCTCCCCCTGTATGTCCGGCGCCGCTGTGCGCCGTACACACATGTCAGCGTCACAGAGGAAGTGACGCGCGGCTGCACTCACTTCCCCTGTGACGCTGAGGAGATCGGCTGGAGCGGCCGCTCTGCAGGAGCCTGGTCAGGTAAGTGGATTTTATTAATTTAGTTTTATTAGTTTTAGGGGGGCACTGTCTGGCTACAATGGAGGGTCTACCTAGCTACAATGGGGGGTCTACCTGGCAACAATGGGGGTCTACCTAGCTACAATGGGGGCAATACCTGGCAACAGAGGGGGCACTACCTGGCTAACAATGGGGGCACTACCTGGCTAACGATGGGGGCACTACCTGGCTAACGATGGGGGGGGCACTACCTGGCTAACGATGGGGGGCACTACCTGGCTAACAATGGGGGCACTACCTGGCTAACAATGGGGTGCACTACCTGGCTAACAATGGGGTGCACTACCTGGCTAACAATGGGGGCACTACCTGGCAACAATGGAGGCACTACCTGGCTACTAATGGGGGCACTACCTGGCTACTAAAAGGGGCACTACCTGGCTACAATGGGGGGTCTACCTGGCAACAATGGAGGCACTACCTGGCTAACAATGGGGGGGCACTACCTGGCTAACGATGGGGGGCACTACCTGGCTAACAATGGGGGCACTACCTGGCTAACAAAGGGGGCACTACTTGGCTACAATGGGGGCACTACCTGGCTACAATGGGGCACTACCTGGCAACAATGGAGGCACTACCTGGCTACTAATGGGGGCACTACCTGGCTACTAAAGGGGGTACTACCTGGCTGCAATGGGGGGCACTACCTGGCTACAATGGGGGGGTCTACCTGGCAACAATGGAGGCACTACCTGGCTAACAATGGGGGCATGGGGGCACTACCTGGCTAACGATGGGGGCACTACCTGGCTAACGATGGGGCAACTACCTGGCTAACAATAGGGCACTACCTGGCTAACAATGGGGCACTACCTGGCTAACAATGGGGGCACACCTGGCTAACAATGGGGGCACAACCGGCCAAACAATGGGGGCATCTACCTGGCAACAGAGGGGGCACTACCTGGAAATCAATGGTTGCATCTACCTGGCCAACAGAGGGGGCACTACCTGGCAAACACTGGGGGCATCTACCTGGCAAACAATGGGGGCACTACCTGGCAAACAATGGGGGCACTACCTGACAAACAATGGGGGCACTACCTGGCAAACAATGGGGGCATCTACCTGGCTAACAAAGGGGGGCATCTACCTGGCTACAAATATGGCTCTACCTGGCTACAGAGAGGGCATCTATTTGGCTACAAGGGGGCATCTACCTGCCTGTAAGGGGCACTACCTGGTTATGGGGGCTACTACCTGGCTATAAGGGCATCTACCTGGCTTTCTTCCAAAGCCGTTATGCAGTTAGGTGGAGTAGGTGTGGCATACCTTCAAGATGGGCGTGGCCATGCAAATTGTTGACACTAATATCTCCTGCTTTTTCATTTTCAAAAGTTGCCAACTATGATTTAGATGCCGCGGCCATCTTTGCTGCGCCGTCTAAAGGATTAAATAGAGCGGGGGGGCATTGGCGCCCCCCTGTGCTGTAAGCGCCGGGTGTTAGCTGCACTGCGATCCTGTTACACAACTCCTTTACGCCACCAGGACGTACCCATACGTCCAGGTGGGATAAAGGGTTAATTGGAGCGCAGTTAAAACTGCACCAAAACTGCACTGTGCGAAAGCACCCTAACAGTAAGACAGGACAAACCCTTTAAGCATAGTATGATATGAAGTTCTACTACAAATACACTTTGTGCTTCTGTTTCTCTATAGCAGGGGTCCCCAGTCCTCAAGGCCCACCAACAGGTCATGTTTTCTGGCTTTCCTTACCATTGCACAGGTGATATAATTATGATCAGTGCATTCTGTGGGAGATCCTGAGAACATGACCTGTGGGTGGGCCGTGAGGACTGAAGTTGGGGAACACTGATCTATAGCTTTAAAGGGGTTGTCTCACTACATTGATTCATTCTGTTTTCTTGGTTTCACTTTGAAATCAGGGTCGTGTTTACTGGCTTCCACTAGGCTGCAGTAGAAGCCAGATCTGTAGCTATAGCGACCAGGGCTGGCAGCCTATCAGGATAGATCAAACAGGTCTGTAGCCATAGCGACCTGAGGAGCTGATGCAGCCCATACAAGAGGGGATATCTAGGAATAGGTAGGACACTGTTAATGGACACATATTGCAAAGTGACTTGTTTTTGCAAGATCTTTAACATAAAAACCAATCCTTGTAGTGAGACAACCCCTTTAAGATCTCTGCTGGCTGTTAGTTAATGGAAACATCCTTGTGTACGATCACATAATAAAATTCCATATAGGCGTAGTCCTGCTGACACACCTGAGCTGTTTGCTGAGCTAACCAAACTGGAATACGCTGGCATGGAACGATACGTTTTCCCTGCAGACTGATACATTGCAGCAAACTATCATAAAACATCCCATAGTCATTGCAGAATGTATTCACTGTGTTATACTGTATATGTAATTATATAATACAGTGACGGCTGATAAAATAGTTGATTGCTACATACAGGTTGCGTAAGTAGTCATTTTGTGGATTACTAAACGCTAGTGGCATCGCTTATCCTCAAACAGTGTGGTTTTTATAAGGGTTTTCAGACATTTTTTTTCATCCAAAACTAGGACTGGATCCAAGAAAGTAGAGGAGCTTCTCCTTTACACTTTTCTAGGGCACAAATATCAGCTTCTCCAAAGTAATAAGGGTTTCAGACAGGCATCCTCAAACTGCGGCCCTCCAGCTGTTGGGAAACTACAGCTCCCATTGTTACAGATTATATAAATGCATCATGGGAGTTGTAGTTTCCCAACAGCTGGAGGGCCGCAGTTTGAGGATGCCTGGTTTCAGAGGTTACAATGGGGCCGCTGTGCTTGGAGGGCACACAGCTGGGCTCGAGGTCGGCCATGCAGAGAAGCAAAGTCTGCCATTTCTATAGAATATACTATATGGCTCCACATCATTATGCTCAGATGATCAGCCTGGGTATAATTCTTGCACCAAAACCCATGTGCACCTCGCTGAACATTTACCTTTTATCAACAAGATCTTACATACTCTTAACTTTTATAGGGGTTATCCAGAACTAAGAAATGTATGGACTATCCATAGGGCACTAGCTTGAAGGGGGTGGCCAATCAGCTCACCGGGTCTAGTGTTGCAGCTTACTGCAGGTCAGTCCCATTTAAAGAGAATCTGTCAGGTGTTTTATGTTACTCTCTCTAAGAACAGGATGTGATAGAGGGAGAGAAGCTGAGCTCTGTGATATATAGGGTTATATGATAGAGGGAGAGAAGCTGAGCTCTGTGATATATAGGGTTATATGATAGAGGGAGAGAAGCTGAGCTCTGTGATATATAGGGTTATATATGATAGAGGAGAGGAGCTGAGCTCTGTGATATATAGGGTTATATGATAGAGGAGAGGAGCTGAGCTCTGTGATATATAGGGTTATATGATAGAGGAGAGGAGCTGAGCTCTGTGATATATAGGGTTATATGATAGGAGAGAAGCTGAGCTCTGTGATATATAGGGTTATATGATAGAGGAGAGAAGCTGAGCTCTGTGATATATAGGGTTATATGATAGAGGAAGAGAAGCTGAGCTCTGTGATATATAGGGTTATATGATAGAGGAAGAGAAGCTGAGCTCTGTGATATATAGGGTTATATGATAGAGGAAGAGAAGCTGAGCTCTGTGATATATAGGGTTATATGATAGAGGAGAGCATCTGAGCTCTGTGATATATAGGGTTATATGATAGAGGAGAGGATCTGAGCTCTGTGATATATAGGGTTCTATGATAGAGGGAGAGGAGCTGAGCTCTGTGATATATAGGGTTACATGTTTAGAGGAGAGAGAAGCTAAGCTCTGTGATATATAGGGTTATATGATAGAGGAAGAGAAGCTGAGCTCTGTGATATATAGGGTTATATGATAGAGGAAGAGAAGCTGAGCTCTGTGATATAGAGGGTTAAATGATAGAGGAGAGCATCTGAGCTCTGTGATATATAGGGTTCTATGATAGAGTGAAAGAAGCTGAGCTCTGTGATATATAGGGTTATATGATAGAGGAGAGAAGCTGAGCTCTGTGATATATAGGGTTATATGATAGAGGGGAGGAGCTGAACTCTGTGATATATAGGGTTATATGATAGAGGGAGAGAAGCTGAGCTCTGTGATATATAGGGTTATATGATAGAGGGAGAGAAGCTGAGCTATCTGTGATATGCAGGTTTATATGATTTGGAGCTGGATTTCTGAGTAAAAAGAATAGAAAATACTGACTGGACTCCTTAAGAGACAATAGGAGTCCTGCTTAGCCGGTCCACATACAGTGATTGACAGTTTTCCTGTATCAGTGCGTGCACAGAAAAAATTGTCAATCACTGAATGTGAGCAGCTTCATACGTACCTTCAGTTTCATATTCACAGATTTTCTCTGCTTTTTACACCAACATCCTGCTTAATATCACATAACCCTATATATCACAGAGCTCAGCTCCTCTCCTCTATCATATAACCCTATATATCACAGAGCTCAGCTTCTCTCCTCTATCATATAACCCTATATATCACAGAGCTCAGCTCCTCTATCATATAACCCTATATATCACAGAGCTCAGCTCCTCTCCTCTATCATATAACCCTATATATCACAGAGCTCAGCTCCTCTATCATATAACCCTATATATCACAGAGCTCAGCTCCTCTCCTCTATCATAATGTAACCTTATATATCACAAAAAGCTCATCCTCTCTCCCTCCTAATCATGTAACCCTATATATCACAGAGCTCAGCTTCTCTCCTCGAAAAAAAAACCCTATAAATCACAGAGCTCAGCTTCTCTCCCTCAATCATATAACCCTATATATCACAGAGCTCAGCTTCTCCCTCGATCATATAACCCTATATATCACAGAGCTCAGCTTCTCTCCTCTATCATATAACCCTATATATCACAGAGTTCAGCTTCTCTCCTCTATCATATAACCCTCTATATAACAGAGCTCAGCTTCTTTCCTCTATCATATATCCCTATATATCGCAGAGCTCAGCTGCTCTCCCTCTATCATATAACCCTATATATCACAGAGCTAAAAGCTTCTCTCGCCCCCCTTTATCATATAACCCTATATATCACAGAGCTCAGCTTCTCTCCCTCTATCATATAACCCTATATATCACAGAGCTCAGCTTCTTTCACTCTTTCATATAACCCTATATATCACAGAGCTCAGCTTCTCTCCCTCTATCATATAACCCTATATATCACAGAGCTCAGCTCCTCTCCTCTATCATATAACCCTATATATCACAGAGCTCAGCTTCCCTCCTCTATCACATAATGCTCTTAGAGCAACATAAACCACCTGACAGGTTCCCTTTAAGTGAATGGAACTATGCTGCAATACCAGGCACCACCTCTACCATAAGTAGGGAGCTGAGTCTAGCAAACAATAAAGGGAATGCCCCTTTAAGCATTCAACAGACAGGACATTGTTTATGTAGACCCAGAAAACCCCCTTTAAGGCTTTTGACATATTATACCCGAGATAGGTACTATATAATTTTCTGTCATGTTGTTTGCTAAATCGTGGCAAAGTTTGAATTTGTACAGAAAGCTTGATGGAGCCAGTATGAGGAATGTCAACTTTATATATGCATTTACATTAGGTGTTTTATGGGTAAGTGGGGGTGTAAACTATTCTGGATAAAATGGTTAATAATAATATTGGTTCACTATGGTGATTTAGGGTGGGTTGGGATGTTGAAAGGGTTAATGGAGGAGGTTTGGCATAGGAATGTATATTATTTAAAGGGGTTGTCTCATCTCAAAGTTTCATAGGATGCATGAATGAAATAATGCTGCTTTGCTCTGTCACTTCCTGGTCAAGCTGTCTGTAATTAGCATATGAGCTCTGTGTATTCAGACTTCTCTGTTTATTAGTCTAGATTAAATAAATTATCTTCTCTGAGGTTCTGAGAAGCTTCTGAGCTATTGTATCAGTAGAGTAACTAGTGTCTTTTGTCTGAAAGATCAGGTAACACACAAGCTCTCACTGCCTGCCATGACCTGTGTGATGAGTCACCCCCTGCTATCGGATAGACCAAACAGCAGGGGAGAAGGGGAACACAGTAGTGGAAGTTATCTTACCAGTTTCGCACTTGGCAATATTCCCATTTCCTTTTACATCTACACAATTCAAGCTGCATGTACATTTTCCAGTACTGGAACTTGCTCCTGTGACTCCTCCACTGTTGGCTGGGCTTCCTCCGGTGTTTCCGCCACTGTAGACTCCACTGCCTCCAGTGTTTGGCACAACATTGACTCCACTTCCTCCGGAGCTTCCACTACCGTAACTTGAGCTTCCTCCAGAACTTCCAATACTTCCACTACCTCCAGGTCTCCCAATGAAAATTATTCCAGGATTTCCACTACTAGAACCTCTGCTTCCTACAGAGCTTCCACTACCGTAATTTGAGCTTCCTCCAGAACTTCCAATACTTCCACTACCTCCAGGTCTCCCAATGAAAATTATTCCAGGATTTCCACTACTAGAACCTCTGCTTCCTACAGAGCTTCCACTACCGTAACTTGTGCTTCCTCCAGAGATTCCAATATTGGGACCTCTACTTCCTCTTGGAATTCCACTACCATAACTTGTGCTTCCTCCGGAGCTTCCAATAATGGAACCTCCACTTCCTCTGGGAATTCCGCTACCATAACTTATGCTTCTTCCAGAGCTTCCAATACCAGAATCACCACTTCCTCCGGAGCTACCACTATCGTAACTTACGCTTCCCCCAGAACTTCTAATACTGGAACCTCCACTTCCTCCAGGTCTTCCAAGGAAAATGATTCTCCCTCCAGGGAATCCACTACCAGAACTTCCACTTCCTCCAGAATTTCCACTATTGTAACCTCCGCTGCCTCCCGAACTTATACCAGTCAAACTTCCGCTTCCTCCAGAGCTTCCACTGCCATAACTTCCACTTCCCCTGGAGCTTCCACTACTGAAAGCCAGATTTCCTCCTGAGCTTGCACCCCCGTAACTTCCGCTTCCAACTGCATGTCCTCCGCCATAGTTTGAACCATGATACCAAAGCTGCGAATCTGCAAATCCACAAAATACATATTGTTCAGTTAGTTCCCCAAATGCTAAACAGCTTGACACCATGAGTGTTAGCAATCTGAGATTTCAATAGGGAAAGTGTCCATCTTTAATACAAATAATAGGGGCCAATTAGCTCTAGGAAAAATCAGATTGTTGGGGGCACATTGTGGCATGTCTCAAGCTTTGAAATAACTTACAACCTCACCCTTTTTCATAGTACCCTAACACTAGGAATGCTCAAAGTTTAAATTCCCAGTAGCGCCACCACAGGAGAAATGAGGCATTACACAGCGCCCATGAAAACCAATGATCTGTCCATGTAATGCATAAATGCGCCTGGTTCTAGAGAGCATGAGACACTCTATGTAACCACAAAGGTAACATCCAGTCTTTTGTGCACCCCTCAGTCCAAGCTACGTCTATGTCAATGACCATCTGGTTAGCAAATACGACAGTTCTGCTGATATCTAATGTCTACCATAGAGCTTGTGTTTGTGGCCATCACAGATACTTACATGCTGAAGTTACCAGCAGGCTACACACCAGGAATGGCAGATATCCCATCTTACTGCAAGAAAAAAGGGTACAGACTCTACATGACCGAGATTTTAGATTTGTCACACAATCCCATCTTGTAACAACATTGCTACCTATTCAGTGATCCTGATTTTCCACCAGACTCTTAAAGGGGTTTTGTCACTATGCTGTTTCACAGAGCCAGAGTCAGCTTCAGAATCACACTTCCTGGTCACACTGTGGGTGGTTCTACAGCAGTGATTGCCATGTCAGCTAGCTAGCTTATTCTATTAGACCAGGGGTGTCAAACTGCGGCCCTCCAGCTGTTGGGAAACTACAACTCCCATGATGCCCACGGTTATAGATTATACAAATGCATGATGGGAGTCGTAGTTTCCCAACAGCTGGAGGGCCGCAGTTTGACACCTGTGTATTAGACTGACATGACTGCTGGAGGTTTGTAAATAGTAGTGTACATGGCTACAGAGCTCTAATGCCTAAAACTTCTTATTACCTTAGATAAACAAAAACTTCTGTGCTAGAGGTAAGACTGAGCAGAGAGTAACTCCCCATGGACAGACTTGCTGACTGACAGCAGCTTGGAGAAATGAGAGATAAGAGAGAAAAGGGAGAGGTGGTCAGTAACCTAAAGAAACTGGAGTCTACTAGCAGTAGATAAAATCTTCTTTGTCTCCTGACCGAGCAAAATAAACACAGCAATGTATTTAGTAACTGGCATCATTTACCTTTCCTTCTAGGTTAAACGCTATTCATTGTGGTGACAAAACCCTGTTAACCATCTGCACTAGATGCCACATCCTATGTTACCCTGTAACCCCAGTGCCATAATGAGTTGCATGCTCCAGTCTTTATGCAGAACCCTAAATCCTACTTTACGCCCCTGTACTGAACCATATGTTCCACCTTTCCCAGTATCGGCATTGTTATCTCCCACATCTTATCCTACATAGGTTGCTTACCTTCCCATGCAAAGCACAAGTATGCAGAAACTGCATCTAGTCCCTTTTTATACCTTGTCACATTTTACTAGAATTTAAAAGGTACATACACTAGAATTTTTTGATTCCTTCTGCCACTCTATAATTTCAACAGGTGTGTACCCGTTTGACACCACCCCATAATAATCTAAATAGATATTCACTTGTCTTTAAGTTCATGAGAACAAAATAAATTCTTCCTGTTTTTAAGAAACATACTAGTTTCTTAAACCCCGTACATGAATGGAACCATTTCAAAAAATGTGCTTGTTGATGGCCCCTAGAGATGCATCATTTATTCAATAATAAATTGGAAGTTACATAACCTTTTCTTACAATGAAGCCAAGTCTGGGTTTTGTATATTCATTTAGTGTGCGCACTGCACAGGATATGTAGTATTAGAAGCCATGTGTTCACTGTTAGTCCACCAATGTGAGAGAAGCTCTTCATCACACAAACCCTCCTGCCCATATGCAATATCTACTAACCTTAATACTTGACAACCGTTATATATTAAGAAAACTACACAATACCGAATACTGTACATTTCAGGAGTGATATCAAGGAGTGTGTATTCTCCAGTATTGGGGTTTCCTCCCGAGCTTCCATTACTGGAGTCTCCGCCTGCTCTGGAACTTCCACTACCATAACTTATGCTTCCATCACAGGTTCCACTACAGGAACTTGAGCTTCCTCCATAGCTTCGAGTACCGTAACTTATGCTTCCTCCAAAACTGTCAATACTGAAACCTCCACTTCCTCCAGGTCTTGCACTACTGGAAGCTCTCCTTCCTCCAGGGCTTCCACTACCATAACTTATGCTTCCTCCAGAGCTTCCACTACTGGAACCTCCACTTCCTCCAGGGCTTCTACTACCATAACTTATGCTTCATCCAGAGCTTCCACTACTGGAACCTCCACTTCCTCCAGGGCTTCTACTACCATAACTTATGCTTCCTCCAGAGCTTCCACTACTGGAACCTCCACTTCCTGCAGGGATTCTACTACCATAACTTATACTTCCTCCAGAGCTTCCACTACCGGAACCTCCACTTCCTCCAGGGCTTCTACTACCATAACTTCTGCTTCCTCCAGACCTTCCACTCCTCGAACCTCCAGGGCTTCTACTACCATAACTTATGCTTCCTCCAGAGCTTCCACTACTGGAAGCTCCAGGGCTTCTACTACCATAACTTATGCTTCCTCCAGAGCTCCACTACGGAAACCCCCCCACTTCCCCGCAGGGATTCTACTACATAACTTATACTTCCTCCAAGCTTCCACTACCGAACCTCCACTTCCCCAGGGTTCTAAACCAAAACTTATATTTCCCTCCAACTTCCATTTGGGGAACCTCCACTTCCTTTCACTGTCGATAGCCCCTATACCTCTATAATTTAATTAATATTAAATTGGAAGTTGGATAACCTCTTCTTACAATGAAGCCAAGTCTGGGCTTTGTAAATCCATTTGGTGTGGGTGCTGCACAGGATATGTAGTATAAGATACCATGTATTCACTGTTGGTCCAGTTCATATGAGCGAAGCCCTTCGTCATGAAAATCAGCATACAGGTGGTATTAAAAGCCATGGGAGCTATTAGTTACCCAGACCCAAAATGTGATAAAAAGGTAGGGGCCCGGACGACCCCTGGGGGACACCAAAAAGAGAGGGGGGGGGAGGAGGAGGTGATGGTGGGTGAGAACGCGAAATTTTATCAAGGAGGTACGGAGATCCAGGGGAAAGGGCCAACCGTGATGCCCAGGGAAGGAGGGGGTTGTAGGGGGAGTTTTAAAGGGAAGGACGGCAAGGAGGAGAAGCCAGAGTACTGGCTTTTAGCTTTGGCAGTTTTTAGGTGTTTGGTACTTTTGGTAGAGCGGTTTCATAGAGTGGGGGGTCAAACCAATTGAGGGTCAAGGAAGTTGGGGGAGAGTGAAGGAAAGTTGAAGAAAGAATTGCTGTTCAAGGGGTTTTGAGGTGAATGGGAAACAGTGAGATGGGCCATAATTGGACAACAAAGGGTCAAGAGATGGTTTTTTTATAATGGCGTGAGGGCCGCATTTTAAAGGAGGAAGGAAAGGTCCCAGAGGAAAAGATAGGTTAAAGAGATGGGTGGGGGGTTGGGATGAAAAAGGGGGCCATCCCAGGGCGGGACAAATACCGGCGGTTTGCCGGGGGTATTGTCCGCGGGGGGGATGGCTTTTTCCGAAATAGCGGAGAACACCCCTCCCATTGAATTGTTCATATTTTGTCCGGAAAAGGATGGAAAAATTAACATTTTTAATTGTTTGCCGGTGGCAAAAAACCGTGGGGAAAAAAAACCCGTGCATGGGGGACTGCTACAAGGTTTTTTATAAGCACAATTTTTGCTCATTTTGGAAGGGGTTTTTCAGGCTCGGAAAAACCGCGAACCGGCTAAAAACCCGGCCCAAAAAAACCCCCGGGGGGGGAAGCTTTTTTGATGAGATTGATCTTATTTAGGAAGTAGTGGCGAAGTCCTGTGAGAGATGGGGGGGGGGGGTGCTGGTGGACAAGGAGAAGGGGTTAAAAAGTTTTCTGGGGGTTGTGAGTCAGGGGGGAAAATGAAGTGGTGAAGTAGTCCTGTTTTCGTAGTAGTGCAAATTTAAATTAAGAATGATTTTTTTGGGGATAGGCGGGTCCCCATGGAGCGGGGTTTTCTTCCAGGTGTTTACAATTCTGGGAAACCACCTCAGTGTTTATGAATCGTGTGCAGGGGGGTTTTTGATTTTGTGGGTTTTGTTGTGTGTGAGAGGGGCGACCACGTCAAGAGTGGAAGTATATCTGATAAGTACACCATACCGAATACTGTACATTTCAGTAGTGAGATCATGGTGTGGTTTACAAATCTTTTCACTTTTATTGTACCCTGGTATATTGTTTAGGCCCCCAACTGAATTCCTCTGACACAAAAGCAGTGCATATGACTTTTTCCTCAAACCCTAAAATTCAGACCTCAGAACAAATGCAGATTTGAGAATAAGTGGTATCGCACACCATCTTAGTCAGTTGGTGCTCAGTGGAAGGAGTCAACAATGGTTCCAATCAGACTCGGACTGGCCCTCAGGGGAATAGGGGAAATTCCCCCCGGCCCCCGAAATGGTAAAACCCGGAGTTGTTTTTTAACTGCATAGAAATCCCCATAAGAGACAAAAAAGCAACGAAGGAGAGGGAAAAAGCAAGAGGCAGGGTATTGGAGGCAGGTACAGTCATTTGCAGTAGCTGCAGCGTGGGCCACCAAAATAAACTCCACCGGAGGGCCCATAAACGGCTCAACTAGTGGGCACCTATAATCAACTCCACCTGTGGGCCTTAAGCACCCCAGTCCAACACTGGTTCAAATCACACAGTAGAAAAATATACATGGCACACAGATAATCAAGTGAGAAACAAGAAACAGTATATAGTTTATTTAGATTTTGACATCAAAACTTTTCACTTCTTCGAAAGATACTGTGGAAGAGCCATCACACACAAGACCAAGTACTGGAGTCTAAACAGCCAGCTACACACCTCTTGACTTCAGACAGTGGATATTGCTTGACAAAGGTCTTGTGTTGGGCGTGAATATTGTGTGTCTTTTCTACACATCTTACTGTCAGTTCTAGGAATCATATCATTATACTCTTCCAGATCTTCATGGAGGACTTGCATTCTACTGCGAGTCCAAAGAAGTCTTAACTATGGTACCTATGAACCACTGTGGAAGCCAGATGTCTCCAGAATACACCATATACAGACTAAGCAACACTCCGGCTCACCATTGACAGTTTCTTTAGACCAGCTATAATCTAGGCAACAACCTCCTTGACCAGCTACTTGCTGATCTATAAACCCGATTGCCAAGACTCATAACCTTTGCTGCTAAGACTCCAGTATTTGGTCTTCTACATGATGACTCTTCCAAATATCTTTTGAAGAACTGAAGAGTTTTGTTATCACAATATAAATAAACTACATATCCCATTTCTCACTCACTCATCTGTGTGCTGTGGATATTTTTCTATCCAGAATAAAAGAAGACCCTCAACTAGACCCTCATAATTTAAGACCCCAAACCAGGCACCAAAACAAGTTCAAAAAGCCAGACTAGAACCCCAAAAAATTCAGAACCCAAAGGAGACTCCAAAGTAAAAACAGAGTTCAGAAATAAATTTAGAGTCAAGACTAGGCCACAGAATAAATTTAGACACAACACCAGTCCCTAAAAGAAATGCAGGCCCCAAAGTGCTTTCAGACCTCATACCAAACCCTACGGGTGAGGAACTAAGTGCTATCCCTCCTGCTGTCAGGACACAGCACGTGGGAGACTTGAAGTAGGCAAGTACAACTTAGCATTTTAGTGACAAACTATATGGCTGCCATTACAGGGCCACCATTTTCATCCAGATTATCTAGACTCCTAGACAAATTTATTTAGTTATGCAGCAAAGTGTATCATTGAATTTAGGAATCTAGAAAAGCAGGTTGACTGTAGTTTAGCTACAGATGGTGCAGAGATAACACCTGGTCCCCATACACGAGGGGGTTCCGCTGCCATATGAAAAGACACCAGTATTGAATGTAAGACACATGGTAGATGGGGACTTGTTACAGATTCTGCTATTAGACCAAGGAGCTTTACAGTAAGTCACACCGCTGATTTTATTACAGACATAACTATAGAAAATGAAATGTAAGAGGGAAAACAATCTGTGATCTGTAAGACTAAGGTCGCCAAGCGATCGAAACGTCACATCAAATTCTGATCACCAAACCCCTTGGGATCCTTTGACAACAATTATCAATATATGAATTGTATGGACTGTATAGATTTTTTCACACTGTATAATATAATTCACTTGAAACGCAGCACTTGTGTGTGCTGGGGATCTTTCATTACTTGTAAACCAAGATTAGTCTGCCCTGCCATTCAGGGGTTTTATCGCTTTATTGTCACAGCTAGAGAAGGGAAAGATTTTATATGTAATTTTCATTAGTCCTTTCAGACAGAAGTGTCCCTTTAATGGTTTAGTATAAATAATCCATTTTGCACCTAGGGCGACATGTATGAACGTTAGTGCTGACAGACCAGTTCTAAATCGCTTTAAGGCCGGTGAATGCGCCAAAAGGGATGAACCTGTTTTTGCAGATTACATACAGGGGAGATAGAGCAAACCACAAGTCTGGCTCAGGCACCCCTTTACCCTGGTCTGTTTTTTCTGAGGGCATCAGGGGCAGTGTTGACCAATACCCCAATTCTGGTCAGGGACCTCCTTTTTCTGGTCTGGTGTTCTTCTGCAGGTCATAAACAGGGCAGATAGAGCCAATACCCAAAACGGCTCAGGCACCACCTTTACCCTGGCTGGCTGTTTTTCCTGCAGGTCACACTTTCAGGCATGTGGCCAATACCCACAATCTGTTCAGGCACCACCTTTACCTGGTTGGGCTGTTCTCCTTCAGGTCATCATACAGGTGCAGTGAAGGGCCCAAAACACAAGTCTGGTCAGGCCCCCCACCTTTCCCTGCTCTCTGCTCTTTGCAGGTATACATACGGCAGTTGAGCCAATACCACAAATCTGGTCAGGCACCACCTTTTTCCCTGGGCTGTGTTCTTCTGCAGGTCAACTACAGGGGGTAGAGCCAATACCCCAAGTCTGGGTCGGCACCACTTTTCCCTGGGGCGGCGTTCTTTTGCAGGTCATAATAGAGGCGCACTTGAGCCAAAACCACAAGTTCTGATCAGGCACCACCTTTTCCCTGGTCGGGGTGTTCTTCTGCAGGTCATAATACAGGGGAGTGTAAACCAATACCAAATCTGGCTCAGGCACCACCTTAAACCCCGGTCTGGCTGTTCTTCTGAGGTCATAAAGAGGCCAGGAAGCCAATACCCCAAGTCTACTCAGCACCACCTTTACCCCTCGGCTGTTTTTCTAGGGCATAAAACAGGGCAGTGTAGAGCCAAAACCCCAAAATCTGGTCAGCACCCCCCTTTACCCCGGGCTGGCTGTTCTTTTGCAGGGCATAAAGAGGCGCACGTAGAGCCATACCACAAGTCCGGGGTGGCACCCCTTTACCCTTCTGGGTGTTCTTTTGAGGTCAAATACATGCAGTGTAGAGACAATACACAATCTGGCTCGGCCCACCTTTCCGGTCGGCTATTTTTTCTCAGGTCATACTACAGGGTAGTGAGTGCCAATCCACAAGTTGGCTCAGGCACCCCCTTTTCCCTGGTCTGGTGTTTTTCTCAGGCCAAATACAGGGGAGTGTAAACCAAAACCACAAGTCGGTCGGCCACCTTTTTCCTGATCTGGCTGTTCTTCTGCGGTCATAAAAGGGGGAGTGTAGAGCCCAAAACCAAGTCGGCCGGCCCACCTTTACCTGGTTGTTTTTGAGGTCTACATACGGGGAGTGCAGAGCCAAAACCACAAGTCTGGTTTAGGCACCACCTTTTCCCTGGCTGTTCTTTTGCATATACATCAGGGCGTGTAGTGCCAATACCCCCAAGTCTGGCTCAGGCACCACCTTTACCCTGTCTGTCTGTTCTGCAGGGCCCTAATACAGGGAGGTAAGCCAATACCCCAATCGGCCCAGGCACCAAACCCTTTCCCTGGTCTTTTCTTCTGAGGTCAAATACAGGGCTGTGGACCAATACCACAAGTCTGCCCCAGGTACCACCCTTTTCCCGGGGCTATTGTTTTCTGCAGGGATAATACAGGGCAGGGGGGGAAACCAAAACCAAAGTTTTCAGGACCCCTTTACCCCGGTCGGCTGTTTGCAGGGCCTACATAAAGGGCAGTGTAGACCAATAAAAAATCTGGTCAGGCACCCCCTTTACCCCGGTCTGGTGTTCTTCTGCAGGCATACTACAGGGCATGTAGAGCCAATACCACAATCTGGCTTTAGGCACCACTTTACCTGGTCTGGCTGTTCTTTTTGCAGGTCATACATAAGGGCAAAATTAGAGCCAATACCACAATCGGCTAGGCACCACCTTTCCCTGGGCTGGTAATTTTTTCTGCAGGGCATACATACAGGGCAGTGTAGAACCAATACCACAAGTTGGGCTCAGGCACCACCTTTCCCCTGGTCTGGCTGTTCTTCTGCAGGTCTACATACAGGAAGTGTAGACCCAATACCACAAGTCTGGCTCAGGCCCCCACCTTTACCTGGTCTGTTCTTCTACAGGTCATACATACAGGGCAGTATAGAGCCAATACCACAAGTCTGGCTCAGGCACCACCTTTGCCCTGGTCTGGTTGTTCTAACTGTTCAGAGCCGAGGTTTGGCGTCAAACAATCATAAATGTGTCTACTACTATGAATATGGTGCGACGCCCCCAGAACACCCCAAATCTTTGGCGCATTACAAAGTGTCGCACAGGCGCTTATAGAACAGTTTGGAATATGACTGTTCATGCATCTATAGAACAGGTCTACTAAAGCCTTTTGATGCCAGATAACTGGCACAGCCCCGTTCTTATATGTCTCCCATAGTTTCTCAACTCTCCATTCTTTTATAGGGTCAATATACACTTTTCTGAAAAAAACCTCATTATAATTTTCTCAACAAAAGCAGTGGAACAAATATATTCGTGACCACTGCATGGTCTGGATTTGCAATCGACAAACCTGCCATTGCCTAAACTTGAATTTGTGCTATGTATTATCATGCGGATCTATACTATAATTTAATGGTGCTAATCTGTGGAATTTGTACCAATAATGAACATGCAGTGGATTTTAAGATCTGCAGTACCGAACTTTTCAAAAATGTTTGTGCACATGGGAATAAGCTTTAAAATGCCACACTCACATGCACTACCAAAGGAATATTAGAGGATTATTTCTTAATTTAGGTACAGAATAAATACCGTTAAAAAACGTTCTTTTATAACAGAGCTGATTCAATGATTTTTAGCAGTTTTCAAATTACTCCGCCTCCTCATGCTGTGGGTGGTTCTAAAGAAGTGATTATCATATTCAACTTCTAGTGAGCCATTACTCTGACAGTGCAGGAGAAGTTATTGCTAACTAGATTACAGATAAAACCAGGCTTTTAAGTCCTCACAGCACATGTATCTTTTGTTTAGTGAAGCTAATCTTGTTAGATATAATTAGTTTGCTTTGATCTCAGTCCATCAATGGGGTGACGTCACTCCCTGCTCTCTGTTTTCAGCTAATCAGATAACAGACGTCCATCTGGTATGCAGGTAACCATAGAAACGTGTGCACTTCAGAGCACATAAAAAACGCTCTTCTGTCATGACGAAAATAAAATCTATTGACCAATGTATTTAGAAAAAGTATTCATTTAACTGTCCCTTTATGTTGAAAGCTAATCTTTATTGTGAGAGAACCCTTTTAAATGTGTCTAACAAAGATATCACCATTCTGTCAAGGGAAACTCTTCTCCATCTCTGCTATATACTCTAGGGATACATAAGAAAGACATGGAGCCACATGTATTAAAACTGTCTAGGTCTAAAATTCACTTTGTTGCCCGTAGCAACCAATCAGAGCTCATAGCAACCAATCAGAGCGCCCCTCTCATTTCATATAGTGCTCTGGGAAAATGAGAGGGGCATGCTGATTGGTTGTTATGAGCTCTGATTGGTTGCTATGGGCAACAAAGTGAATTTTAGACCTAGACAGTTTTCATACATGTGGCCCATGTTGTCTACTTTTGCAACACAGGTGTAAACAACTAAAATATAAAACACCTAATAGGGTTGTTCCCTCTATGCGGCTTGATGGAATATCGATAGTATTTGCTATCAAGGACTAGTAGGTGCGGGTCCCACCTCTGGGACCAACACCTACCTCGGCAATGGGCCCCAGATTCTGTTTCACGGGTGAGCGGTGTGTTCGGCTGTACTCGGAATTCCTGTAGAACAGAATCTAAAGCCATGTGCAACCACGTCCGGCTTTCCGTTCTAAACCAATAATTTTGGGGCTCGTTACCGAGATATGCCATCAATGTGCATGATGGAAACACATCTTTTACCCCTTACCAACCTATGACGTATCAGCACGCCATAGCGCCGGTAATCAGCACGATCCCGTTTCACAGCCGCCGGGTGCTAGAGGCTAATTGCAGCGCGCTGTTTAACCCCTTATACGCCGCGGCCAAGATGGTGCCGCGCACCGTTCTTCAGTCCGATCGGGACATCAACGGTAAGATCGCTGAGTCCCGATTGGCTAAGATGGCAGCAGGGAGCCTTGTGAAGGCTTTCATCGCTGCCATGTTTTGAATTTCCCTACTTCCGGCCCCAGGCAGGAAGTGAGGAAACCGCCATCTTGGTACAGCCTAATGCATTGTCTATGCAATGCATTAGGCTGTATTAACGATCGCGCGCCCTTAGTGGTGAAGCATCCTAGGGGGACTCAATGTTAAAGTAAAAAAAATAAATAAAGTTTTAAAGTGTAAAAAAAAAAAAAGTACTAAAAGTTCAAATCCCCTCCTTTCACCATTTTACAAATAAAAAAGATAAAAAATCTACACATATTTGGTATCGTCGCATCCGAAAAAGTCTGATCTATAAAAATATAACATCATTTATCCCATACGCTGAACACCGTAGAAGAAAAAAAATTCCAAACGCCAAAATTGCGGGGTTTTTTGTCATTTCACGTCGCATGCGTTCCAAACTGCGAGCAATAAAAAGTATGCTTCAGCCCGCAAAAAATGCACCCTCACTGACGTCCATAGGTATTAGTACAAAAAAGTTATTGGTCACGCAAAATGGCGCCGCGAATTTCAAAAATAGAAAATGTTTGGAATTTTTTGACGGTACCAAAACATAACGGAAACCCTACATGTTTAGTATTGCCCGATGCATATCAACCTGTAGAATACAGATAACACATCATTTTTTGCCAAAGAATAAACTCCGTAGAAAAAAAACTCCCGCAAACATGGCACAAGTACGTTTTTTCTCAAATTTTGCCCCACAGAATTTTCTTGCCGTTCCCCAGTATATTCTATAGTAATATGAATAACACCATTAGAAAGTACATCTTGCCCTGCAAAATAAAAGCCCTCATGTGTCTATGTAGGTGGAAAAATAAAAAAGTTATGGCTTTCAGAAGGCAAGGAGGAAATAAAATTAGAGCCATATTATTATGACCGTCCGTCAGGAAGGGGTTAAAACAAAAACCAATGCTCTTCAACCTCTCAAGGGTCTCTTCATTGACTGCACTGACAAACACTAATGATCACATCATTTAATGACATAGATATTCACGTGCAAGAGATTTACATTAAGCTCCAATGATTCTTTGGAAAGGTACTAAAATGCAAGTCTCAACAGCCTCATTACACTTGCACATTGTCATTCCATTATTCTCTCCGATACTGACATAGATAACTGAACACTGCACTTTGCTATCTCCACCAGTCCACAGTGAATGGAGATGTACACATGTGACCATGACTCCGTTCGTTGGGGCACTCTGGACCCCTGATCTCATTAATGGTGGGGTCCCAGCAGTCAGTTCCCCAGTGACCTTACATTTAACACCTATCCTGTTGATAGATGATGAATATTATTGGTGGCACAGCCCCTTTAAACCCTTCTAGAGTGGTTCAGACATTTGTCGTACAAGGTATATGCTCCCAGGGGGGGAATATCCCTAGTTCTAACTTCAATAAAAAAATAGGGTGCTCACCATAGCTCCATTGCCTGAATCTGTTGCTCATGTACCCATATTCAGCTGTGTCCTCCCAACACTGGGGCGTCATAGAATTCCTATGGGAAAAAAAAGGCTCATTTGAACCTGGGTTTTCAAACCAAAAGGCTTAAACTGTATTCTAAGTGACAATATATCTTCTGCACCTGGCCACTCGTGATTTTGGCATCAATCATGGGGCATAGTGTGAAATTATTTGCTATACTGTCACCATCACCCCATTTTAAGCTCATCAACTATTATGTAATGGTCAGGTCATGGCGCAACCTACGCCATGGAGCAGAGTCTAAGGAGCCCCGATCTTTACCAGATCCCAATGCAAGGCAAGTTGGACTTTGCTGCGGGGACCACCCAGGTCGCTACCCCCAATAAAGGTATTTGATTTGACTGCCGACATGAAGAGTTGCATGGTACTAGAGCATTAGCTAGAGGCGTCGTGTTAAACAGGCAAATGGTCAGGGCTTGTGGAGTACAAGCGAGGTTAGGTTCAGGCGTAAGGTCGGGACAGGTGGCAGACAACGTAAGGTCAGGAACGTAATGGAAGGTCGGTAACAGGAGAGCAATCAGGTAAATGCACAGGAATGGTTGAGACACAAGGAACGAACACCAATAACTGGGCATGGGATGCAAGTTGAGGTGTCCAGAAATAGCCAATATCTTGGAATGATTGGCTGAAAAAAGTTGGGTGGTGCATGCCGGGCCTTTAAATCAGAAAGCCTAAAGGACGGTCATTAGCAGATGGCTGGCTGAGAGTCAGGGAGGAGGGAACGGCTGCAGGAAGCACTAAAGAGGTGAGTATCAGACCGGGGGTGCAAGGGACTGGGAGTGGGCGTAACTGCGGATCGAGACCCAGACCGCGGCGTGACCTGCAATAGAGGCTGGGAAACGGTTGCGATCATGGACCAGGTGTCGGACCACAGCACATGCCTTTACATATTAGTTATGAGATGCTTTTGAAAGTACTCCTAAGGAAAAGATTAAAGAAAAAAAGGTACCCAAAGTTCTATTGACCTAGTACGAGACGATTTGGAGACAAATAGGAATTTCCTTTACCATGGCTGCCTTTGCAGGTCTTAGTTATAATAATAATTCTTTATAAGGAGCCAACATATTCTGAGGGTACGGATGAAATTGCACATTACATAGTAACAAACTAATTACCTATTCAAACATGAACTATGAGGGTTCTGTTAAAAGGAGCTTACAATCCATGAGGAAGTATGAGTGACACCAAAGGTAAAAACACTTAATTTATACAATATACCATAAATTTTTATTATTTTATATATATATATATATATATATATAATATATATATATACATACAAAATCATACAAAAATATATAATTATATATTTTAATATATATATATATTTTAAAATATGTAAGTGGATTGGGTAGCGGGGTGGTCGTCTCCTGGGTAGACGGGCACAGAAGTCCAAACGACAACAGAAGTTAATTTAAAAACTGACCGTAGCTAGTCTTTATTGTTTAGCAGATGGTACATAAAAGAAAACAAACAAAACAAATCCTATGCCTGTCCGGCTCTAACTAAACATCAGGAAAATCCTCCCTAACACAGTACCGGCCTAATACCAGTCACCCAAAACCAGCAGTATCACTGTACCACAAATAGCGGCTCCCACAGGCTTGTAGCAGTTCACCTGTTCCCAGGCTGAGAGAGAGTATGTCTGCAGCTCTGGCCTTATATGAGGCGGACACACCTTGGCATAATTAGACAGCCCAAGACCCGGCCTGTCCAGGTGGAGTGGGGCCCACCCTCGCTATCCCCACTCCAGCAAACCAGCCCTTGCAAATGGGTTTTACTAAACCCTAAACAAGAGATCTTTTAGATCTCTGACATTTCTCATTCTGGTTGCTGTTTACCTATCAGACCTTAGGAGTCTTGGGCAGACATACCTTCCCTCTATTACCAGTCCAGACATTCTGGGCCACATGTATGAAAACTGTCTAGGTCTAAAACTCACTTTGTTGCCCATTTGCAACCAATTTAGAGCCATAGCAACCAATCAAAAAAGCATGCCCTTTCATTTTATTATATAGTGCTGTGAAAAAATTAAAGGGGCGCTCTGATTGGTTGCTATGGGCAACAAAGTGAGTTTTAGACCTAGAGAGTTTTCATACATGTGGCCCTCTGTCACTATATATATATATATATATATAATATAAATAAAAGAAATAAGGGAATACAGAAAAAGTGGATAAGCCAGTAAATGTACAGATATGAAGTGCATTAGGATGTGAAAAGTGTGAGGGATAGTGTTGAATATAGTACAGTAGAGGAGTGGTAAAAGGAAGGGAGACTGATCAGGGAATGTGGTAGGCCTGCCTTAAAAGATACATTTTTAGGACTTACTTAAAACTGTGGATGTTGAGGATTAATCTGATTGTCCAGGGTATCGTATTCCAGAGAACTGGTGCAAACTCAGAGAAAAGAGTGGGAGTTTTGTATTATGGAGGATATCAATCTTGGATAGTTTGCAGGACATACAGCAAAGTTAGGCAATGTCTACACAGGACGGATTTTTAAGCAGATTCAGTATTTAAAATCCTCAAAAATCCGACTATATAATCATCCCCATAGACCTCAATAGAAATCTGAGTTGTAGACTAAACAGCTCGGAATTTCTGAGGTCAGATCTTAAAACTGACGGTTTTGAAAAAAACTTAGAACATGTTCTATAATCTGCCGGAAAAGTGCAGATTAAAGTTCTGTTCTATTAAATTGGGTGCCTGAAATCTGCGGCAAAAAAACGCGACAAAAAAATGGGACAAAAAACGACTGTAAAATATTGGTTGGATTCTAATTAGAATCTGACCAGTATTTTACACTCTGCCATGTACATGAGGCCTTAGGCTATGTTCACGAGTTAAAATGGGGCGCATTTTGGTCCGTATTTCACGCCGTACTGCGCTCAAATACGGGTGAAATGCGCCCCAGTTATTACGGTAATCCACAGTTCTCATAGAGAACTATGGATTACGTCTCCTCTCCCCGCTCGGACAATACGCCGCACGGGGAGATAAGTGACATGTCAATTACTAGCGGCGAATACGCAGCGCTAATAATGAATGTCTATGGGTCTGGCGGGCTGCTGCCCCTCCCCCCCCGCCTCGCCCCGAAGTCGCGGCATAATTGCGGGCCGTAATTACACCCCGCATTTATGCCGTGTGAACATACCCTTAGGGTGGGAGACAGAGATAAGGCAGGACATATGCAAAGGTAAAGCACTTTGGAGAGCTTTATGGGTGAGACATTTAAATTGTATTCTATGGTGAATGGGGAGCCTTTGCAGTCACTGGTACAGGGTAGAGGCATCAGAGTAGTTGCTGGACAGAAAGATGAGCCTGGCTGCTTCATTTATGATAGATTGGTGAGGGGAGAGTTTATAGAAGCGAAGACTAATTAGTAAAGAGTTACAATAATCAAGAGGAATATTAGAACAACAAAAACAAAATACCGGTTGGATGGTCTGACCGGTATTTTGTCTTTTTTTGGCACGCAGAGGGACGTTTTTTGCCCATGGTTTGCGGATTCAAGCCGTTCCCCTTCACACCCACATGTTCATGTTCTGCCGAAAACCGGGGCGGAAGAATGAACATGTTCTATGTTTTTCAGACCACCGGCGGTGTACAAAACCGTCCTGCGGACTTCCTATTTAATCAATGTAAAAGGTTGACAGTCAGTTTACAGACAGTTTTAAAAGCCGAAAACCGTCTGTAAAACCGACTGAAAACCTGCCGTAGGGACAAGCCCTAAGAGTTTTGACTGCTTTCACAATAAGAAAAGAAGGGTTCTGCAGATGTTTTTAAAGGAACAAGGTAAATGGGTGTGCAAGTAAATGAATATAGTACAGGAAGGGTAGATCGAAGCCTAACTTGATCCCAAGATATTGGGCCTGCTGCCTTGGAGTTGTGATAGTACCACAATTAGATGGAAATATATGGTTGGGGTTAGTTAGCAGATCACAAAAACAAAGGAAGTTCATTTTTTTTTTTTAAAAGATTGCATTTCAGATGCAGGGAGGACATGATGCTAGAGACAGATGAAAGACAATCTATGGTGTTTTGTAGAGTGGAGATGCAACATTACGGGAAGAGATGTATAACTTAGTGTTATCAGTGTAGAGATGATAGTAAAATACAAATCTACTGATTTTCCAGTGAAGCTGTATAGAGTTAAAGAGGACCAAAGACTAAACCCCAAAAAACTACAACAGCAAAGGGAAGAAGAGAACAAGCAGAGCTGAGAAATAATACACTGAATGAGTAATCAGAGAGGTGAGAAGAAAACATAGAAAGACTAATGTCCTTGAAGCAAATAGAGTTAGGCTAGGGCCACACAGCATAGGACAAAAACCGCCAGAAAGCTGACGGCTTTTTGTCCGATGCACGGCCGCGTTTTTTGTCACATTTTCCGCAAAAACTGCAGTCGGTTTTAGTCTTTTTTCCATTGGCTGTACAATTGAATGTTAGGGAAATTGACGGAAAGACGCCAGGCTGCGGAGGTTTTTACATGTTCCTAAAACCACCAGCGCCAGAAATCGATCTGAAAAAAAATGACCTGTGTAGACTACAGGTCGTTTTTTGTATTAAAGTCTATGGGCTGGATAAACAGTCAGATTTTCAGCAGTTTCAAAATACGGATCACATTGTAAACATTGAGATCCAGAAGAATCAACAGAGAGTAGTTGGTGTGAGATTTAGCTGTCAGGAGACCATTTGAGACTTTAAAGGGAGATTTCCATCAGAAAGGAGTATTTTTTTTTTAGATTTATTTTTAATTTTGGCAGTCCTATGCAATTAAAAATGACATATAAAATATAATCTCTAGCTAGACAAAAATCCTCTCACTCCTGCGCTATCAGAGTTCAAAAAATGGAAGTCAGAGGGGAATGTACTATACATAAGAGAACTTTAAAAAGTGATATAAAATAAAACAATCAACCAATTTTAAAATAAAATAAGTAAATCCATATAAAGAAAATCCACATAGAAATATATTTGTAGCACTCACCCCTCAAGAGTCTTTTGATACTCTGTTATAAGAACCTGGATATGGGTATGGCTATATGCTTGGATCACCGGTGTCCCATCGGTTGAAGTATACGCAGGGCAGGGACAAGATATTCTGGTGCCCTAGGCAAATAAAGCATAAAGCACCCCCTCAATGGAAAATTCAGCCCACTCCTTACCTCATTGTGCCCTCTTGGCCTCTTTTGTGCCTGGGATAAAGTGGCACCCTAGGTGGTTGCCTACTTTCGCCTACCTGTTATCCCAGCCTTGAGTATACGTTTGTGTGTCCAAAGACGGTAATAGATCCAGCCATTTAAAAGCCTTATTCCTATATTGTGTAGGCATCACAAATAAACAGAGACAAATCTGTGTATGGCATCGGATGACGCATTTCAGTCTCGTCGGAGCCCTTGTTCACAGCTCAGACGAGCCTGAAACGCGTCAATTGATGTCATACACAGATTTGTCTCTGTTTATTTGTGATGCCTACACATAAGTAAGGCTTTTTAATTGCTGGATCTATTACCATCTTTGGACATACAAGCGTAAATCCATATAATAGTCCCATATTGCTTGTCAATATCTGAAAAAAAAATTTTTGATGGTAGTGACCCTTATAACACGAGAAGAGTTTGAAAACCAGATTGTAAAAGGTTGTGAATACAGCTAGAAATATAGATGATTAGGCAAGATCAGACCAAGCTTTCTAGGAGTTAGACAGATGAAGGGGAGATTAGATAAAAAAAAAGGTCAATAGCAGCATAGTATTCAATTGGTAGGTTTTAAAGGGAATCTGTCACCATTTTTTTTTTTACTTATGAAAACAAGACCCTGATCCATATTCTTTCTTCTGAGCTGTTTTTATTTTCTGATTGTAGATTATTTAATTATGTTGTCTGTATATGATTATGGAGGCGGCCATCTTGCCTGAGCTGCTTTTAACAGCATTTAGAGAGATGCTTTACAGCAGTCCCATTGGCTTCTATAGGAGAGTTTTCTAGGCTCTGTGACCAGGGAAGAAGTCACAGTTCAGGCAGGAGGAGAAGGGGAGCTGTGACATCTCCTATTGTGACAGGAGGATCCTGTGTTATCTATACACATTGGTGTCATCTTTCAATGTAATCCTGCCTGTGCTGATAATGAGGAGACTGCTGAAACTCTCTCTCTACAGAACAGGAAGTATCAGACTATTATTAGGCCTAGTGGCCAAAGTGAAAACTGCAGGACTTAAAGGGAATGTGTCATCAAAAAATGAGTCATTGTTTAAGTCCCATTTGTATGTTAAACACATTTTTTTAGGACTTTTTGGTTGTTTTTTTTTAATTTTTCATATCACTTTCAATATTTTTTAATAATTCTTAAGTCTTGCAGTTTTCACTTTGGCCATTAGGCCTTGTTTGCACTTTAACAGCAGTCAGAGAGATGCATTACAGTAGCTTCATGCACATAGGAGACTTAAGACTGACTGAGTCCCATTCAGTTCGATAGGTGAGTGTTCTAGACATGCTCTGTGACCTGGGAAGAAGTCACTGCGCAGGGAGGTGAAAGGGTGAACTGTGACATCTCCTCTTGTGACTGATGGATCCTGTGTTATCTATTCACACTGGTGTCTCCTTTCAGTTTGACCCTCTTTGTGCTGATAATGAGCAGACAACTGAGAATCTCTCTGTACAGAACAGGAAGTGTCAGACAATTATTAGGCTTAGTGGCCACAGAGAGAACTCCATATCACTTTCAGTATTTTTTAATAATTCTTAAGTCCTGCAAAATTAAAAAAAAAAAAATAACCAAAAATTCTTAAAGAATGTGTTGAACATAAAAACGTGAGTTAAACAATAAGTCCTTTTTGATGACACATTCCCTTTAATTCTGTTGTCTGTATGTGATTATGGGGGCAGCCATCTTGCCTGAGCTGTTTTTAACAGCATTTAGAAAGATGCTTTACAGCAGCTTCATGGTTATAGGAGCCTGTGAACTTGATCAGTCCCATTGGCTTCTATAGGAGAGTTTTCTAGGCTCTCTGACCTGGGAAGAAGTCACAGTTCAGGCAGGAGGAAAGGGGGAGCTGTGACATCTCCTATTGTGACTGGTGGATCCTGTGTTATCTATACACATTGGTGTCATCTTTCAGTGTAATCCTGCCTGTGCTGATACTAAGGAGACTGCTGAAACTCTCTCTCTACAGAACAGGAAGTGTCAGACAATTATTAAGCCTAGTGGCCAAAGTGAGAACTGCAGGACTGAAGAATTTTTTAAAAATATTGAAAGTGATATGGAAAAAACAACCAAAAATTCTTAGAAAATGTGTTTTAAATAAAAACATGAGTTAAACAATAGGTAATTTTTGTTTACACATTCCCTTTAAGCAAATATAACCTGTGGCTTTCACCTGTGGGGTGGATGGCTTTCCTCTTTTCATTGCATTTTCCATTTAGTTTTCCTTTAAGCAGCAGCATTGTGTTTTACAAGTGAGTTATTGCCAAACAAGTTATTAATTCAGGTACAATGCTGGTTATTCACATTCTGTGAGAGATTCGTTTGGTTCCCAATAAAATCTTGTTAATAAATAATTGATGTTTATTAAGGATAGTTCAGAAGTATAATAAATATAGGGTGTGCCTGGCGTCCTTGTGGGGTGTTCACTATTCCTGTATTGTGTATAGGTGCCATTACGTAACAGAATCTCTATAAAGCAATGGCTGACACAGCAGGTGCTTTTCAATGTCACCAACGTGAGTCAGAATAGATTTAATTTATTTCCACCCAAGGGTATTGCTGAACTTTCCACCTCAGCTTCATCAGATATCTACCATGTCGCTCACAGCGAATAATTATGTTTTACTTGAAAAATAAAAATTAGTTTCGAAAGATTTTATTGTCAAAAGAAAAGATGAACATTTTCCAGAGAGGAACAGACAAAGCACAAAAACATAAGGAGTAAGGTATACACATGAGAAGATTTGAAGTGACAAAAGTGACAAAAAAGCAACTGATACACAAACAGAATACATGAAATATAAAAGTACAGTATATTCTTGAAGGCATCAAGAATAAAAACCAATCTAAACCTAAATCATAAAAGAAAGAAGCACAAACCTTCACGATTCACTCCTGATGAAGGGGATATGGTCAAGGCCAGTCAGATTGCCAGTATAGTTTAGAATTACATCCAAAATCTTCATAAATCAACCAGATTAATTTTACATAATTTCCAGTGGTTTCTATGTTTTCAACAAAACATTATTAGTTCAATTCTTTATTTTACAACATGGAAAAAAAAGGAGTTCGTACTCCACTTGGCCGTTACCTATATATTAGGAATAAATGTAAAATGTTGTATAAGTTTATGTTCAGTTTATGTTAGTTATGTAAAATATTAAGTTCTTGGTTCTTGGTAATCCATCCCCGAATGGTATAGATGTAGGTGATAGGTATGTTCACACATCGTAAGACACCATGTGTTCTTCTAAAGCGCAAGGAGGGCTGGCCCTCATTTTCATTATCCCTGCCGCGTATACGCCGACATGTCACTTCTTTCCCCCAGTGTTCAATACACGGCAGGGAAGACGGCAGTTAATCATA
Organism: Phyllomedusa bahiana; assembly: GCA_025379985.1. Classification (NCBI taxonomy): domain Eukaryota; kingdom Metazoa; phylum Chordata; class Amphibia; order Anura; family Hylidae; genus Phyllomedusa; species Phyllomedusa bahiana. Next base: position 175,544 of record JAODAL010000768.1, read on the forward strand.
GCTCTTATATCCATACTTACCTCTTGGACGCTCCTGTTCAGTACCGGCACTGGTCTGTTCATCCACACAGAAGCAGTGAACGTTCATCATTCACATGACAGGTGCAGCCAATCACAGACCACAACATCACACACATGTGACCGCTGTGGCCTGTGATTGGCTGCACCTGTCATGTGAACGATGTCCGTTCACTGCTTCTGTGTGGATGAACAGACCAGTGCCGGGACTGAACAGGAGCGTCCAAGAGGTAAGTATCAGTCTTATCTTCTATTTTTACTCATGCCCCGACAGACCAACGAGAATTTGTAACTCCCGGCAGGGCCGGGACGATGGGTAGCCGAAGGTAGGCAACTGCCTAGGGCTCCACTTCATCCAAGGCAGGAAAAGGGCGCAAAGAGGTATGAAGTGAGTTGAATTTTACATTGCGAGGGAAGGGGTGGGGGCGCCACATGCCTTATTTGCCTAGGGCACCAAAATACCTTGTCCCAGCTCTGACTCCCGGAACATCCCTTTAAATCTTTTTTTGTAAATAATGCTAAAACCATCATAAGTAAATTCTCAACATTTGCAGTGTGAATGATGTTAGGAGTTCATCTCATATTGTCTAGTGTCTGGAGGATCAGGATATATCTCATCTGCTTCCTATGAATAGTGCAGGTAAGTATTTATAGGTTCAGCTATTACTGAAGTAAAAACCTTAACCCCTTAAGCCGAACGCCTGAAAAGTGGTTAATGACCAGAAAATTGTTTCCGATCACCCAACAAAGCAGAGGAACCTTTTGACTGCGCTGCGGTAACGCACCGCAGCAATCAAAGGGTTAAAGCACCGGGTTACGGAGGTTTCCTCCGCTCCCCTGTGCTCGCAGGAGATGCTCTGGGATCAGGGCTGTGTAGTACAGCCCCGATCCCAGCGCAGCTGCGGCGCCGGGCGCCGCAAACTCCAATGTCTGCAGCGACACCAAAAGACATCGCTGCAGACGAACAGACCACACCAGCCGACGTCAAAAGTCGGCGGGCGGTCGTTAAGGAGTTAAAGGGGATTTATCGCTTCATCAGTTCGTCTGTTTCATTGTACTTTCAGTTTCTCAGTTCCTAAAATCCAGGGGCGTTTCTTCCCCTCCCAGCTGGGTGTTTCTTAACTGAAGGGGGATGACATCATCCCCCCCTTCACTGTTCATGCTCGCTCCCAAGTCAGTGTGTTTGTTTGAGATCAGTGGGAGGGGATAGCACATCCCTGCTCTTCCCCCTCTCTCTGTCTGAGTCCACATGTCACTGTGTCGTTCCTCTCCCTATGCAGTCTTATTTTGTAAGAGCTGTTTGTTTACATAGCCCTGCATTCAGTCTAGACAGTCTTCTATGAACTCAGAGCACTGATCTCTTCTCCTCTCACAGCTGGAGGTTTGTTACAGTTGAATCCAGTCTTCTATGAACTCATCCAGAGCAGCACAGATTTGTCTCCCTTCTAAGTTTACACGCAGGAGCATTAGGCACCGAGCACAATTCTGCTGTTTTCTGATTGTAGAAGCAGCTGCAGTGTTATTGTGCAGCTTCTGGCTGTGCAGAGTGAAATGCTGCCGACCCCTTATTCTGAGTGAGAGAGGCAGGAATGCATGCTCCCGTAAATACGACCGGGGGCCAGACAGAATGAAAATTAGTAGAGCCGTCCGCCAATGAAATGCAAGGAGGTGGAATCCGACCAGCAAAGGGGAACAGTGTTTACACAAAACGAAGATAAGGGAGACAGTGAAAACAAGACAGCTTTGCTAATGACATCAAATTGCAAAGTTGCTTGTTTTCACTGTCACCTTGTTCTGAAGACCATTTAATATAATGATACAACCCCTTTAAGTCAATGTTAAGCAAAAATATAGGTGTAATGACCGTGTCTGTTCAGGCCTCAGTGCAGTCCTCTGTCCATAAAGTACGGCAGAGACTGCGCTTTTGGCCATGATTCTAGACCTGAATTGTATATTTTATTTGTGCTAGTCTGAACACTGCTTGAGCCCTGTACTTGCTGTGTAGTGATTGACGATTCTCCACCATACCCATCTGGTTACTTCTGCCAGCCCTAGTTCTGGGCTGCAGATAGTTTAGACTGAGTGGTGACAGTTGCCTTAAACACTAATTTTCCTTCCTTAGCAGTCCACTTGTGCACTGGTACTGTGCTTGTGATAGTCTTTTGTAACTAGAGCTGGCGTTTCTTTGGATTTTTATTGCTTGGGTTTCTCTGTCCTCTCTGTCTGTTCGCTTTACCTCCGGGTTGTCCTGTTTCTTCCTGTTGTTCCTCGTGTTTGTTTTTCTGGCTTGTTCTGTGCTCAACCTTGGCTAGAGGTGGGAACGTCGACCAGTTGTCGCCGACTGCCTAGGGTCGACAAGCAGGCAAAGTGAGTTTTGGGGGGCTTAGTGCCATGGCATTTGGATAGCATTATTGAGTTACAAAATGTATTACTTTGAAGTAATAATTAGAGATGGGCGAATTGATTCTAACAAAGTGGAATTCGTTTAGAATTTCAGGAAAACTTTGGTTCTGAACGAAGTCGAAGTTTGGGGTACTTCGGGTGAACGAAGTGTGCTTTTGATTGATAAAATGGCTGCGAGCACATGGCGTTACATGGGGCAAAGAACTCTGGGAGGAAGAAGGGCATAGCCTGCATGACATGTGCAGAGATGAAGCCAATCAGAGACCGGCGGGATTCTGTGACGTCACCGCACTATATAAGTCCCGACGCGACGCGGGGAGCTCACACTCCTCTCACTGTGCTCATCAGGGAAGGTGCTGCCGCGGCTGATAGCTCTTACTGAAGAACTGATTTTTATACAGCGATTTTTGTGGGGTGTCTCAGCTTGTCTCAGAGACTGTTCTCTTAACGTTCTATTTCTGATTTTTTGGGGTATTGGATCTGAAGTCCAGTGTGCGTCCACTGCTGCTACATATACATTTTAATGCTATCTGTTCACAGCACATTGAATATCCAAGGAGGATCTAAGCCAGTTCCTGTTGTATTCATTTAAAGAAACAGCGTTTTTACAATACAAATACCACTTCATTTTTGGCTGCTCAATTCTTTTGCGCAATTTACATCCAGGGGTTAATCAAGCGTTGTTTTTCTGCTGTGGTGACTCCAAGAAACCGTCTTTTTCACCGCCAAAAATTACAATTTTCCTGTACCATAATTCCCAAGCAAAGGTTAATTACAATTTTTTCTCTTGTTGTGTAGCGTAAAAAACACTGCATTGTAACACGCTACAAAGCTAGTAGTTTCTGGTTGCTCAATTCTTTTGCGCAATTTACATCCAGGGGTTAATTAAGCGTTGTTCTGCAGTTGCACTCAGTAAAAGAAACTTTGTTTTTCCCGCCACAGAAGAATTCTGTAGCATAATTCATATCCGAAGGTTAATTAAGCCTGTTTGTGCTTTTATATTCAGTAAAATACACAGAGTTTTTGAACGGCACATACAAGTCAATTTCTCTGCCCATTTTGGAGCGAAAATTTTTTACCCAAAGGGGTTTTACCAAAGCTTCTTAGTGGGTTCATTTGGAGTCAAATACAGGGTGTGTATTTCTCATATACAGATATCTTCATCAAACAGTGTACTGACTAGCAACCCAATGGTTCTTGATTGGTTGACTAGGTCATCCACTTCCTCCCAGATGACATCTGACAACCCAGCAAGAGTGGGTGGGAACCTCAGACACAACCATTGTTGGCATGGCCCGGTAGCGGGACATCGGCCATCACACGTCCTCAACCCGCCTCTGTCCAATCCGGTTCCCTCAGCCAGAGATCTACTATGTGGTCTGGGCTCAGCACCACTATATAGCGAGGATGAACAATTTGAGGAGGGCAGTCAGCAGCTACTTGGCAGTGAAGAAATGGGGCCAATATTTCCCCCGCTTCTTGCAGTAGGCGGCAAAGTATAGATGTTGAGAGTGGCATGGGAGGTCATGTTTTGAGGGGTCAGCCCCTGCATACCAAGACCGGTGATGAGGACAGCAGTGACGATGAAACACAAATAGATGATGATGTAGCCGACCGCACTTGGGAGCGGGTGAGGCAAGGGCTTCTCATCGTCAGGAGAAGAGGGCGTCAGCTTGCGCGTCAGGCAGCAGCGCAGCCCGCAAGGGGTTGTGTGGCCGTGAGTCAGCAGGGGTAGCAGCAGTGTGAGGTCGGGAGCCAAGCGGCCACGGGGGGAAAAAACCCCCTTCGCAGGTCCAAGAAAGTAGCGGCACAGGGGCTCAGGAGGCAGCGCGGCAGTTAGTCACTCAGTGCGGAGCGTTGGCGGTAAAATCGATACTCGGCGGTGTGGCAGTTTCTTTGCTAAGACACCGGAGGAGCCGATAGGGTATATGTAGAAACTGTAAGCAGAAAGTGAAGCGTGGGCCAGGGAGCTAACGTTGGCCCACGGCCCTGCGTCAACACATGCGCGTCACCATCCGGTGGCCTGGGAGAAACTTTGGCTCAGATGTGTGGTCCATCCTGCCGCCGCAGCAACAGCAGCAGCAGCAGCGCCCAGTGGCAGCATGCCATTGCAGCCAGTCAAGGCTCCACCACCTTGCAGAAGGGAGCTGTTTCTCTTTGACATCTTTCCCCCGGCCCAGATGTTCCTGCTCCTCGCTACTCAGGGCCCGCCGCAGTCGTTAAACGAGGCGATTGCAAAGAGAAAAAGTATGCGTTCAACCATCCTAAGGTGAGAGGCTGAACCGTGCTCCTGTCCAAGTTGTTGGTACTGCAGTCCCCCCCTTTCCAAATGGTGGACTCTGCACCATTCAGGAAAAATAATGGCTTGTGCCGAGCCGAGATGGAGAGTTCCAAGCCGTAATTTCTTTTCCAAAAAAAGGCAGTACCAGCACTTCATAAATATTTTAGAACAGAAGGTGGGCCAGTCCTTTAGCTTATCGATTTGTTCCAAGGTGACGGCCAGGGGACGTCTGGAGTTTGTAACTACGGTCAGAGCCAGTACATGTCCTTTACGGCCCCCCTGGGGAATGTGCTTCCTCCCAGGCACACCAACATACTTGGACAGGAGACCCGCTTTTCCTCCACGTTGTCAAACGCTGCTCCTGCGCCAATGTCCGCCTCCCCCCTCCTCCACCCCAACCACCCTCTCAGCCTCCACAAGTACTGCTCCATCATACCACTGTGTAGGGCAAAAGCGGGGTCACGCAGTTCTACACCTGGCTTGCCTCGGCGAACAAAGTACACGGGGGAACTGCTCCGCGTCATGCAGCAAGAAATCGGTGTGGTTTTCTCCGGCCAATGCAAATGGGAACCTTGGGTGGGGACAATGGGGGGAACATGGTGCCCGGCTGCACCGAGGAGGGAGGGGTCCATGCGCCCTGCAATTTGGGTTGTGAAAGGTTTCCCTGAAGTCTTCCCACCGTCTTCGAACATTCTGAAAAGGGCCCAGGAAATGTGCATGCCTTTATCCTTCGTAAAAAGCCGGGAAACCCCCTCCGAGTTGCGCGGCAGAAGGGCCCTCCCCCAACACCTTGATTGCGTTTTTCCCCCCGTTGGAATTCCAGCGAACTGTTGGCCCCGCTGTTAAACAGAAAAAAGGCCTTAAAACGTTTTTTTGATGATCCAGGCAGAAAAAAGTATCCCTGTGTAACTTTGATGTCACCCCAGTGGCAGCTCATGCGTGACCCCTGCCGTTTGTTGAGGCCCTTTCGAGGAGGCGACTTATTTGCATTCCCCAGGACTGGGGATGAAATAAGTCATTCACTGCTTCATGTCCCGGGAAAACAGATGCGAAAAATTGTCTGGGCAGGGGATGGAGACGTGGCGACTCTCTCGTGGCACATGAGCCCGGTGGGGAGAAATGGAGGAGGAGGGGAGGAATTGGAGCAGAAAACATTTTCTGGGAAAAAAGAGTGGATTTTTACCCGGTGACAAGAGAGGGGAGGGAGCAGTGGAGGGGTGGAGGAGTGGGAAAAGAGGCAGATGCCCCCAAAACACCGGGGGGGTATACAGTGGGGAAAGGAGGCAGGGAGCCCTCGGGGGCATTGTGCAGTGGCCCGCAGATGCTTATTTGCCTGGCTAGTGCGCCAAAAGTCGCATCCGGCAGGGGATGACTTCTGGCTCTCCCCCTATTGGACCCCCACTATTGGTCCAAAAAAAGGGAGCCTTTTTTCCCGCATTTGGGGGGGACAAACTCAAAAACTTGGGAAAACCTCCGTAATCGTTGGCCGTGCCTTGTGCGGCATGTCCTCCCCCGACGGTCTGACCCGGGGGGTTCCTCAGCGTCAATACTACTGCGCGGCTGCTAGGGGGGAAGGGGGGGGGGGGTTGGGCAGTACCAGTCCCTAGGTAAACCTAAGTTGGGGTCATGATGGCAGCTTCCTTCACCGCCTAGTGAGGGGGTAGTCGCCCAGCAGCAGCAGGACCTGGAGCAGCCTGAAAAACGGTGGTGGCCTACTTGGACAGCACTCGCCACCCCAGTTAGAAAATCCGCTGGACTAACTGGGCAGCCAAACTGGATGTGTGGCCGCAACTTGCCGAGTTTGCAGTGGAGAAGCTGTCCTGCCCGGCCAGTAGTGTGGCATCAGAGCGGGTGTTCAGTGCGGCGGGGGCCATCGTTACCCCAAGGAGAACCCGCTTGTCCACGGGAAATGTGGAACGACTGACCTTTGTCAAGATGAATCAGGCGTGGATCAGCCAGGATTTCCACACACCAATGCCTTAGGCGTCAGACTACATCAGCCATGACGCCTCAACCAAACTGTGAGAAATGAGTCTGGGTTCAAACTAACTGCCTCAGCCACTATTCTGATGCCGCCACCCGCCTGATGCCACACATCTGCTGACAGTTTCTCCATCTGCCACCAACCATCTTTACCAGGGACTGGTATTGCCACCCACCTCCACACTCTGTCATTGTGCCACTGTCTGACCTCATGCTGCTGCTGTGGCTGCTGCCGTGACCTACACACTGTGTCATTTTGCCACTGTCTGACCTCATGCTGCTGCTGTGGCTGCTGCCGTGACCTCCACACTGTGTCATTGTCCCACTCTGTGGCCTACTCCTGTTTTTGCCACCTCCAGAATGTCATTGTGCCACTGTCTGACCTCATGCTGCTGCTGTGGCTGATGCCGTGACCTACACACTGTGTGATTGTGCCACTCTGTGGCCTAATACTGTTTTGCCGCCACCAGAATGTCATTGTGCCACTGCCTGACCTCATACTGCTGTGGCTGCCGCCGCCACCTCCACACTCTGTCACTAATGTTGCCACCTGAGCTCTCAGCTTGTTTTGTTGCAGCTTTCGCTGGCATGACTTTATCAGGCAACATTCCCGCTGAGTTTTTTGGTCAGTTTTGCCCCTTAAGTGCCCAGGAATTTTATAGTGAAGCGATTCTAAGAGCGCGGCAGTCATCTGCGTGTCATACTAAAACACAACATTGTATGAAGACCAAACCAAGCTCCCTCTGCATATTTAAGCATGGCACAACGTTCTACAGCACCCTGCAGGCTCTGTGCAGCCTGGAAATAGCTGTTTTTTAACGTGATTCGTGCCGAAGTAATTCAGAACGAAGTTATTTTTTGCCGAGAAATTCGGCGAAGTGAACGAAACGAATTTCGGGAAATTCGCCCATCTCTAGTAATAATATATGCATATATTTTTATAATATGGAATCGTAAGGCCATTTGGACCTGGAATTTTTCCACTCTTAAGTTTTTTGATTGCCTCTTCAATCTCCTCTTCTCTAATCTCCATATACAAGGTTTCTAGAGCCTCCAAAGTAACATTGTGAAGATTAAGAGAAAGGCCCTGTTCACACGACGGATTTGGCCGCGGTTATGGCCGCGGGTTCCGACGCGGTTTCCGCGGCCATAACCGCGGCCAAATCGCGGCTAGTTTATTAACATGGTTTCCTATGGGAAACCGCGTTAATATTCACACTGAGCTGGTTTGGCAGCGGCTCCGGGGCCGCGGACAGACCCGCGCGTGTGAAGAACTCTCCTGTCATTTCCTGACAGGAGTGCTCTGCGCGGCAGCCGCGGGCAGCGCCGCGGGTGTCGCCGCGGGTGGTGCGCGGCTGGGATGCGGCTAGCGCCGCGGCGTGCCCTCTGCTCTTAATTTGCATAGGGGCAAGCCCTCGGCGCAAGCCGCGCCCCAAACCCCACCCCTCCCGCGGCGAGGCCACGCCCACCACCCGCGCCGCAAACCCGCGTCGGGAGACGCGAGTTTGCGGCGCGGCCCAACGAGGATTTGGCCGTGGGAACCGCGGCGAGAGCCGCGGCGAAACCCGCGGCCAAATCCGTCGTGTGAACGAGGCCAAAGACGAAAATTCCTTCCTGTAACAGTAAAAGTTAATAAGTTATATGTACCCTGGCTTTAAAAAATAAAACTTGTCTTGAAAATAACAAGCCCACATATGGCTATTTCTACAGAAAAATATAAAAATGATGGCTCTTGTAATGCGACGATGAACGAAATGCAAAAAATTGCTTGGTCCTTGAAGGGCTAGGAGACTGAAAAAAATAGCTTAGCGCACATAACTGTATATGTCATGCAAATATTTGACCTAAATAAAAAAAAACTGTAACCATCAAATAAAATGGCCGAAACATTGTTTAACTACATATTCCATAATTCTTTTTACATTTCCCTCATATTATAATTAATGTATAAATATATACACCCCCTAAAGTATTTTCTCATCCATGCTTAGATGGGTAAAGCCGGAAAACTGTTCCCTATCGTCCTCAAATAACAGTGCCTGCATAGGGTTAAGTACCAGCAATAGAGATCAGGGCTGTATTTAGAAATGTTACAGCTCCAGGCATTGTAAGTTAGTACACCCTCAATTGAAATCATTGTCCTAACATGTTTATGTCTCATCATCAGGCTCCAGTACTTTTATAGGAAACCTGATGGGTAGTCAGACCAAGGGACAAAAAGAAAAAAATGGTTATCCTTGAAAAAAAAAAAAATAGGTCGCCTGCAAATAAATCAAATTATCCTATTCATTAAGGTTACCCTGAACTAAATTTGTGACTTCCTTTAAATACAGTATCTCACAAAAGTGTGTACACCCCTTATTTTTTTGTAAATACTATATTATGTCTTTTCAATGGGAAATACTCAAGAGATATGACACTTGGATACAATGTAAAGTAGTCAGTGTACAGCTTGTATAACAGTTTAAATTTGTTATGCCCTCAGAATAAAGGTATGTTCACACGATGTACTGCGGCTCGTACAGTACGCGCCGCAGTACATTGTGTCTTTCGGGAGCTTGCGCTGATACGCGCGCACTCCCGTCGCGCGGGGGGAACGGCAGCCCGCCGGCCCCATAGACATGCATTACTCGGGGTGCATATTCGCCGCAAGTAATTGACATGTCACTTATCTCCGCGCATGTACAATACGATCGTATTGTACGCGCAGAGTGTGGAAGTGTAATACATAGTTCTCTATGAGAACTATGGATTACCGTAATTTCGGCACGCATCTTGCCCATATTAGAGCGCAAATACACGGCGAAGTGCACAATGAAATTACGCCGAGTGAACATTCCCTAACTCAAAACACAACCATCAATGTCTAAACTGCTGACAACCAAAGTGAGTGCATCCTTAAGTGAAAATGGACAAATTGTGCCCAAATTGTCATTTTCCCTCCACGATGTCATGGTGACTCATTAGTGTTACAAGGTCTCAGGTGTGAAATGGGAGCAGGTGTGTTAAATTTGGTTTAATCACTCTCACGCGCTCTCATACTGGTCACTGGTAGTTCAACATGGCACCTCATGGAAAAGAACTGTCTGATGATCTGAAAGAAAGAATTGTTCTACATAACGACGGCCTAGGCCATAAGAAGATTGCCAACACCCTGAAACGGTGGCCAAGACCATACAGCATTTTAACAAGACAGGTTCTACTTAGAACAGGTTTCGCCATGATCGACCAAAGATGTTGAGTACACATGTCCAGAGTCCTATCCATAGATGAGTGCTGCCAGCATTGCTGCAGAGGCTTCAGGGTTGGGGATCAGCCTGTCAGTACTCAAACCATACACCACACACTGCATCAATTGGTCTGCATGGATGTCGTCCCAGAAGGAAGTCTCTTCTAAAGATAATGCAAAAGAAAACCCGCAAACAGTTTGCTGAAGACAAGCAGACTAAGGACATGGATTAATTTGGAAACCGGGCCACAGGGAAGTATTCCAACATAATAACAAGTCCAAATACACCCCTAAGATGACCACTGCCTTGCTAAACAAAATGAGGTAAAGGTGCTGGACTGGCCAAGCATGTCTCCCGACCTAAACCCTATTGAGCATCTGTGGGGTATCCTCAAGTGGAAGGTGGAGGAGCACAAGGTATTTAACTTCCACCAGCTCCATGATTTTGTCATGGAGGAGTGGAAGAGGATTCCAGTGGCTGCAACCTGTGAAGCTCTAGTGACCTCCATGCCCAAGAGAGTTAAGGCAATGTTGGAAAATAATGGTGACCACACAAAATATTGACACTTTGGGCACAATTTGTTCATTTTCACATAGGGGTGTACTCACTTTTGTCAGCGGTTTAGACATTGATGTCTGTGTGTTGAACTATTTTGAGAGCACAACTGTTATACAAGCTCTACACTGACTACTTTTCAACATACTGTTTGGCTATGCACATCCAAAATCATTTTTTGAAAAAAATAACTATAGGTGCACACTGGCGAGGCAATAACATACATCTATTCCAAATGTCAGCAGCACACTATCAGCTAAGAAAACATCAAAGGCATATAGGAAATTTTTTTCAATGCATTACTGCTAAGGATATTTGAAAATTTGGGCTTCTTAGTTCACAATTTTGATCAAAAGTGTTTGAGCTCACCTCCCAATTGTGTCAAGGGGACCCCAGCGCAGGTGAGTCCTAACACTAAAATGTTACCTCTCTTGGAGCCTGTTCAGACCCCAACACCTCAGGGAGTGAAAAGGACTAGCTACTGAATATCCTGCACTGATTTAAAACCTATGGAGATGGGTGGAGTGCAAAAAGCCAATGAGGCAGCCACTCCTCATACAGACTAAAAAAACACTGTTTGGCTATGCACATCCAAAAACATTTTTGAAAAAAATAAGAATAGGTGCACACTGGCGAGGCAATAACATACATCTATTCCAAATGTCAGTGGCACACTAAAAACTAAGCAAAACATCAAAGGCATATAGGAATTTTTGAAAAATGCATTATTGCTAAGGATATATGAAAATTTGGGTTCTTAGTTCACAATTTTGATCAAAAGTGTTTAAGCTCACCTCCCAATTGCGTCAAGGGGACCCCAGCACAGGTGAGTCCTAACACTAAAACGTTACCTCTCTTGATGTTGTCATGGAGGAGTGGAAGAGGTTTCCAGTGGCTACAACCTGTAAAGCTCTAGTGAACTCCATGCCCAAGAGAGTTAAGGCAGTGCTGGAAAAAAATGGTGAACATGCAAAATGTTTACACTTTGGGCACAATTTGTCCATTTTCACAAAGGGGTGTACTCACTTTTGTTGTCAGCGGGTTAGACACTGATGGCTGTGTGTTGAGCTATTTTGAGAGCACAACTATTATACAAGCTGTATACTGACTACTTTTCATTGTATCAGAGTGTCCCATAAAAAGCTATAATGCAATATTTACAAAAATGTGAGGGGTGTACTCGCTTTTGTGAGACACTGTAGGTACAATGACCTTTAAGGAGTATATCATAGTTTCACAGAAGAAAATCAAATAGATGAAGTTGTGTAAACCTGGCTTATTTCTAGAATTTAAGGGCTTTATAAACAGCTTAAACCCTTTAGGTACTGCTCAGAGATTTCTGCTCCTGAAGATCTGACATAATACAGGGTGATTCAAAAGGCTGGTGCCTGTAGTGCTGGTAAATGTTCAGTGACTAAAACTGCCTTAGTTGCCCATAGCAACCGATCAGAGCACAGCTAACTATCACCTACACACAAACACACAAAAATAATAGTAGATGAAATTATAAGACTTTTTTCTAATACATGTCATTATGGCAAATCAGAGAATTTACCCCAGTATTACAGGGGGGCAGATTTTTAGTTTCACTTTCTTAGCAGAGCTCATTATGTAGTAGGATTCCTTCTTTTGGGAGAAATCAATTGTGCAGGGGGAGCTGAGGACATAGCTCACTACATACACTGCAGCAGGCACAGCACACTGAGGACATAGTGTGACAGGGTTTACAGGGACCTAAGTTACACTGCTGCTAGTCTTATATCCAGCACAGAAATAGCAGCCCAGAGCTTACCAGTGTGCTCATGATGTGGACTTCCTGGCCCCCTTTTCACAGCGGACTCTCCCAGCTCAGAAGCAGTTAGCTTGATGGATTACTAAATTAACAGCTCTGTGCCCATTTGGACCAACTTCAGTCCTGTCTTAAATGGCCAGTGATTTAAAATAAAAATTATTTACAGGTGAAATTATATGATCTTCCTAATGAAGCATATTTATGGAAGTGTTTGTCTTTTAATCTCCTGTGGCTTTATGTGTTTTCCCTGGATGTGATAGGTCCTCTTTAAATTATATAATGTTTTACATAAGATGGCGACATCGAAGCAAGGAAAAGCTTTTTGCGTGTTGGAATTTGCAAGAACGGGTTGTGTTGTGACATCGAAACTTTCAGAATAAATTTGGTAAATGTGCTCTGCATAGAAACTGCATTTGTCATTGGGTGAAGCAGTTCAACACCACTGGGTGTTGATGTCATGGGAAAAGTCCAAGACGCCTAAGACAGTAAATGGGATTCGAGAGGTGTATGAGGATAGCCCTAGAAAGGCGAGCAGGCTAACTAGTATGGAACTACTAGGGCCACAAACATGGTAGGGCATATCTTATGTAAATGCCTGTGTTACAAATCATACAGATTAGATCTTCAGGATATGAAACCAGATGACAAGCATGAAACCCTGGGACTTTTGCATGGACTTGCAGGGCAGATTGAAAGAGAACAAATTCGCTGAGCGGTTAGTGCTCAGCAGTGAGACTACCTTTACCTTAGAGGGAAGTTCAGTCTCTGCAATGTTAGAATGTGAGGCTTAGATAAACCATGTGCCCTTATCAAGCTCATGAGGGACTTGTGACTTGCAATGAGCTTTAGAGGTTTCCATGTATTGTATAGCCCTTTTAGCAGTGGTGTGCCACTGGTAATAGTATGTGTGTATATGTATATATACATACCGCAACCATGCCAGTGGCACCCAGGTTCACATTGTGTTTTTCAGAAATGTTTTTTTGTGCAGAACTATACGTTGTATTTGGCACATATTGCTTTTAATCTATATAGGGAGGAAGGGGTGCCTCCATTTTGGTCTCTTGCACCCCGCCCACCTCCACAGGCTGTTATGTCAGTGCAGCTTGCAAGGTTGGTGTTTTTTATATTTTTCTCTCTGGATTATGAAGGTCGGTTGACCCAATGAGAAGTCTGAATTTGGCTCTATTGAGAGGTAAAGATAGCGTAGGACCACCCGACCTGAGATCACGTTGTAAGCCGGGGTTGGCTTAAACATTTTTTGATCAAAACGTGTGCACTAAGAATTCAAACTCAAAGTTTTTTTTCATGTATGATAGATAGCATAAATGCTTCTTTAGAGGTTTCCATGTATTGTATAGTCCTTTTGCAATGAGCAGGGGGCAAACTCTATGCTCCCTTCTTTTTTTTCCCAGGATCCTGTTGCACGCCACAGCTACCGGAACATGTTAGAGGATTAAGATAAGAAGATCTGCCAAAAACAGTCTATTAGCAAGATGGTCATCTTCACCGACACCTGAATGAAAATCTCTGGGAACGCTGGATCAGCTACGCCAGAAACAACAATTCGTCAATGTTGCGCTAGCCTCCACAGTCACCAGATATAACAGCCTGTGACTTCTTTCTGTGAGGTTACATCAAGGGCTCACTGTACAGTATCTGCCCCCACAGCCGAGGATCTGAACGACACGAGACACCTCATCACTGAGACAGTAGCGTCCACATCAGAGGATATGCTGGCTGCGTCTGGACAAAACTGGACTACCGCCTAGACATCTGCCGGGTCACCAACGGAAATCACTGTGAACTTCTGTAGTGTGCAGATTAAACTTGGACACATCTTTTCATGTTAAAGGGGTTGTGTCACTACATTGATTCATCTTACCTAAGTATTGTTTTCTTGGTTTCATTTTGAATTCAGGGGTGTGTTTACTGGCTTCCCCTAGGCTACAGTAGAAGCCAGGTCTGTAGCTATAGCAACCAGTGCTGGCAACCTATAAGGAGAGAGTAAACAGGTCTGTAGCTATAGCGACCTGAGGAGCTGGTGCAGCCCATACAAGAGGGGATATCTAGGAATAGGTAGGACAATGTTAATGGAAACATATTGCAAAGGGTCTTGTTTTTGCAAGATCTTTAACATAAAAAGCGATCCTTGTAGTGAGACAACCCCTTTAATAAATCTGTTTTCTGTTCTCTCAGTTATGAATACCCAGGCTATCTTTTTGCATCACCCTATATTGTAAATGTCACTTCCAAAGCTTTCTCGGCAAAGCAGCACCCCGGCTGAAAAACAGTCCTATTCCCTTGAAGGTGCACCACTGCCGCGCCATCATTCTCAGGACCAGTGGGTGTCCCAGACTTTGGACCTCTAATTGTCAGAAATTAATGGTATATCCTAAAGATATGACACCACTATGAGATGTTAATAACCCTTAACCCCTAAACACCGCAGCCTATTTTTTTAGTCATTTTCATTTTTAGTTAAATGCTGGACAAGATATATTGGAAAACCCAAAAAAATTCTATGTAGGGTGGAATGTGAAAGAGAAATATAATTGTGCTATTGTTATGGGGGGGTTCCTTTTTATGGAGTTCACTGTTCGGTATAATAGACATGTTGGGCATCATGTATGAACGGGGCTGTGCCAGCTATCTGGCGTCTTTTCAGCCCATTATCAGGCACAGCCCCGTTCATACATTTTCGAATCTGCCGCATGCCACTCCTGGGGGCATTACATCGCGCCTGCGGTGCTTTGTAATGTGTCCGATCTCGGGGGGCGTGCAGGAGGCGGGGTGCACTAGAACCGTAATGAAGCTTTAGATTTATAGCTTCACTACGGCATTTCTGGGCACATTACAGTTGGAACAGGTAGAGCACTTTCAAAGTGGTTTACCAGAGCCAGAAATGTCGTACAGGCGCTAGAATGCGCCTGATTTATGACCCACAGTAGAGCTGTAGAGAGGGTTCATAAATCAGGCGCATTCTATGCCTTTTTTAATCGCATGGAATTTGGCGTGCAAACGCCAAATTTCATGCATGTCGCCTTTATCTGTATTCAGCAGGTCAGTACGATCCCAGTGATACCAAATGTTTAGTTTTAGTACGTTTACAAAAATTAAAAAAAAAAATGCTTCAATTCGGGGGGGCGTGGCTTGACATGGCCGTGTGAGGAAGCAGCTTTGAGAGCTCCTCCACATTATCTGGCTCCATCCGAGTTCATCAGCCTCTAATCATGGGGAAATCAACTAAAAGAACAAAGAGGGATCCCCTGGCCACCCCTGACCCGAATCAGAGTGTTATTGGCCAGTATTTTGGGCGTTATGCCGCCCTGATGCCGCAGGATGACTCCCGCCATGCGGACTCCCAAGATGGCGTCCCGGCTACCACAGCTTCTCTCCCTGAACAGCCGTTGCCCTCGCAGCCTGCCCTACCTGCAACTCACTCCGGCCGTCGCAGAGGGGAATCCGGAGTCTACGCTGCCGAGCCGACATCCTATGGTCCCACCGCACTCCCTGCAGGGAGAGCGGCACTTCAAGCTCCACTACCGACACCCGCGGCACAGCCGAAGATGGGGCGCAAGACGGGTGAGCACACCGCTGGCCCGGGACGTGAGGCGACTTCCTCAATATTGTCAGGGACGCAGCCGGCGCCTCTGACAGGTGTACATCACTCGGCGCCTTCAGGCCCGCAAAGCGAGAGAGACCGACCGGGACATGCGCCTCTCCCCTCCGCATCGCCGGGAACGCAGCCGGAGCCTCCGACGAGCGCACGCCACACGGCTCCGCCGCATCCTCAGGACAGCACAGCCGCGCCGAGACATGCTGCGCCTTCCCCCTCCGCTCCGTCAGGGACGCAGCTGGAGTCTCTGAAGAGCGCGCATTGCGCGGCGCTGCCGCAACCACAGAGCAGCGCGACGGACCCAGATAAAGGGGATGCGCCCTCTCCGGACTTCAGTCCCCACCCTGCGCCGGCACCTACAGCAGGCTCGTCAGTGCCGGGCTAGGATGGACGGGTGTCAGTGCCGGGGCCGCTCCAGCAGCCGCCGGGGACCACAGGAGGTTCACTTGAAGGTCAGTCCTCCAGGGCATATACACTCTCCTCCCCTGGGTCACCTGTTAGGGGAGATGAACAGGGGTCTGCCGGCGGGTCCCAGATCCAGGGGGTCCTTCCTGTGGACCTGAGTGGCACGCTTCCACCTCCACAAACCCCCACCTCTGATATGGGACCACGACCTCCCTACATGGACCCCCCGTTTGTTGCTCTCCAGAGGGGGGATTTGAACATGGCTGGCACTTATGCGATAGCCCTGACAGGGGCCTCTGCGGCATCCCCCCGCAGTCAGCCCAGAAAGCTCCCACCAACACCACCAACGACTGCTAGAAGTGCTGTAGCCTCAGGACTGTGTCCAGGGCCGCCGTACAGGGAGTACAACCTGTACTCCTGTACGGAGCCCGGAGAAATAAGGGGCCCGCTTCAAGCAGGCCCACTTATTTCATACATTGTGCAATAGGTTGAGCACATTGAGCACAGCGCACCCGAGCGCCGCGCTCTACATAGGGCCCGGTGGTAGCGGCCGGCGAGTGTCAGCGGTGCTGGAAGGGGGCCCGTGCTCCCTGCAACGCTGCACTCCGCCTCCGCTGCCTAAAATTACTGTGGGCCGGCCCCAGTAGCAGGGGTGGGGGCGGTGCTGGGAGGGAGGGGGCCCGCGCTCCCGACACAGCTGCTGCGCTCAGCGCTTCAGTAAGAAACCTACTTACATAATCCCTGCGCGCTGACACGCTGGAGCCAGGGTCGGGCCCTCCTCCTCTGTCTGTGGCTGTGGGCGGGATGTGAATAACTTTAATCCATGAGGCTCCGCCCCTCGGGGGCGGAGCTTCACAGATTCAAATCCATCTGCATCCCACTAGTCACACAGCGGCGGCGGCAAGGAGAGGAAGAGGAGGTCCCGACCCTGGCTCCAGCGTGTCAGCGCGCAGGGATTATGTAAGTAGGTTTCTTACTGAAGCGCTGAGTGCAGCAGTTGTGCTGGGACCCGGGACCTCCTTTCAGCAGCATTCCCGGTGCAGTGCCCAGGCCAGCTAGAACCGTGGGGCCCCCCTTTACCCACCCATGCCAGCTAGAACAGTGGGGGCCCCCCTTTACCCACCCAGGCCAGCTAGAACCGTTGGGGCCCCCCTTTACCCACCCAGGCCACTAAACCGTTGGGGCCCCCCTTTACCCACCCAGGCCCCACTAAAAACCGTGGGGGCCCCCCTTTTAAATCCCCCCCACCCAAAGCTAAAACCCCCGTGGGGCCCCCCTTTTACCCACCCGGGCCACAAAAACCGGGGGGGCCCCCCTTTACCCACCCATTCCAGCTAAAACCCTTTGGGGGCCCCCCCTTTTAAACCCCCCAGGCCAGCTGGAACCGGGGGGGCCCCCCCCCTTTTAAACCCCCCCCCGGCCCAGCTAGAACCGGGGGGGCCCCCCCTTTTAAACCCACCCGGGCCCCACTAGAACCGGGGGGGCCCCCCCTTTACCCCCCCCCGGCCAGCAAGAACCGGGGGGGGCCCCCCTTTACCCCACCCAGGCCAGCTAGAACCGTGGGGGCCCCCCCTTTACCCCCCCGGGGCCAGCTAAAACCGGGGAGGGGGGCCCCCCCTTTCACCCCCCTTTGGCCAGCTGCTTGTTAGTTTTCCCCTTTTGGGGGGGTCCGTTTTTTGGGCATGCGATCAAAGAATTGCATGTCACTTTCTTTTTTTTGGAAATCCGAAAAGCCCGGACGCAACAGGCCCAAAACAAAAAACGCAGGGGGGGCAAACCCCCAGGAACCCCCCCTCATTTTGAACCCGCTGCGTGTTCCTAAATTCCCCGGCAGTGAAAATTTGGCGGATGCGTATAAACCCTGTGGAAAAAAGAGAACACATAAATTTAAAACCCAATATTGAATGCTGTAAAAAAAAAACCCTTCCCGCAAACATACAAAAAAATTTTTTTTTTAAGGGTATTTATTTTTTCAAAATTTTCCCCAAGTACATTAAATTTTTGAGTAGAGGGGGGCCCTGCCCAAAAAGTCTCCCCTTGGGCGGGGGGAGATTTCAAAATTTTTTTGGGCCAAAACAAGTTATATTTTCCAAACTAGGAAATGCAAAAAAAAAGGCCCGTAAAAGGGTGGGGCTACAGCAGTAATTGGTGGTCCCTTTGGAGGGGCATTTTTGGGGTGGTCCCCGGGAAAAAGGGGGGGTTTTTGGGGGCGGGACTGGAGGGGGGGGGCCCCGGCACTTTGGCTGTGGGGGGGCCCCAAAACATTTCTTTTGGCAGCCCACAAAACCCAGCCCCTTTCTATTGGAAAACGGGCCCTTTCCCTCCGGGCTGCGGGCCTCTCCAAAGGGGTGTGGGTTTTTTTCATCTGACTCTCCCAGAATCAGGGAGACTGTACACTCCCTGCATGGGCCACGGGATTTTTCCTGGCCCACTTTCGCCTGTTAAAAGGCCCCAGTCCCAAATAACCAGGACTTTTCAAACCTTGGTCCGCTCAGGGAAACCCCTGCCCTCTTTTTCTGGGTCTCCAGCTTTCTCAGTAATGGGCATTAATCATAACCTACCAGGGCTTACTCTCTTTTTCCTTAAAAAACTCCACCCCAGCCTTCGCCCCCAAAAGGGAGGACTCGGCAAGGGGGGTTTCCCCCCGAAGGCACAGCCATGGTTTTACCCCCCGCCCCTCTTTCAAGGCCTTCGTCCCCCGTAGTTTGGGAACCGGGGTCACTTTTTGCTGATTTTCAAAAATCAATTCAAACTCTGCCTACACAACAGGGCATTTTTCCCCCATGGCCCCCATGGTTGCTTGGGGGGGCACAGGGGGAAAGGGCCTTTTACAACTTACGCCCCCGGACCTTTCCCAAAAACCCACCAAGGGGGACACCCTCAAAAAAACTCAGGACTCAAAACCTCCTCTTTTAATAGCCCTGCAAGAATTGGGTTTAGCATCCCTTTTACCCAGTTTTTCCCCCTTGCCCGCACACTTTGATGAAAGTGGAAAAATAGGGGGGCCCCTAGAAATAATCTCCGGGTCCGTGGTCCCTGGAAACAGTGGGGGGCTTCAGAACTTTAAAAAAACTGTTTTTTGCCATCTTTAAAAGATATAAATTGGGGCGGGGGCCCCCAAAAAACCAAAATTTTTTTAGTTGGGCAGAGTCCATTTTGGCCCCCTTTGTTTCCCGCCACCAACGATCCCCAGCATCCCAGAGATTTTCATCCCGCCGGGTCATTTCTTCATTCTTAAGGAGGGCATTTAAAGGAAACCCTTCGTAGGTGGGTTTAACCCTCCTACAATGGCCAAAAACCCCGCAATCTATCCGGGTTTGTCCCCCCCCCCGTCAAACCTTACACAGCGGGCTATGGGTGGGAAAAACCGTGCTCAATTTTCCCCGGGAGAGGAAGATCCTGTATAATGGGGGTTCCCCCCTTTTTCTCTTTAAATTTTCCAAACAAAGAGGGTCCCAAACCCACACTTTGGGGTACTCCAGAATCTCCCAAGATTCCTTGAAGGACTTTTTCCCAAATTTAAAGATGTTTCCCTCCCAGCCCAGCCCCCACCCCCCAAACTCTGGGGGGACGGAGGTTGGCCCTTTAAGGGACCCAGGGCCCCCATCCATTTTCACTGGTCTCCCCCTAGGGAAAATTTCTGGGCCCAGGCCACATAACTTTAAAAATTTCTTTGGGCACAAGGTTTCCCACCCCCCCCAATCGGGTCCCCCCCCCTAATTCCCAGAACCTGCTTCTAGCAATCCTTTTCCCCGCGAGAAATTTTTTGTTTTTTCACCAGAAAGGTTTTAATTTTTCCCTTTTTTATCGGAAAGTTGGGGTAGCTTTTGCCCTTGTATTTTTTTATTCTTTTTGGATTTGTTTTTTTTAACAAAGCCTGGTTTTTTTCCCACCAAAGCAAACCCCAATAGGGGAGGGCCCGGGGAACCCCCCGGGGGAGTAAACATTTCTTAGGAAGGTTGGCAGGGTCCCCCCTCCTGCCTCAGGTTCAGTTCATTTTGTCGGGGAGTTGGGTCTTTTTTGTGTTTTTCCTCCCTTCCTCTTGTGTTCCCCTTCCCTTTCCCTTGTGGCCGGGTTTAAACCCCCGATTTGGCTGTAAACAAACCCTCTTTCTTGCGAAAATTTAAAATGGGGAACCCCTTTAAAAAGCTTCAATTTAACGCAAAAGGGGCTTTTTAAAAAACCTGTCAAGCTTTCTCAATACTTTATCATTTTCAACTTTAAAAAAACACAGATATTTTGTTTTCAAAAAACCCATTTTAAAATCAAACCCCACCCCGACTATTAAAAAAAAATACTTCAACCCCTTGGAATTTTTTCCCAAATACCCTCACGCAAAAAATAAGGGGGGGTTTCAATTGTTATTCATAATTCCCCCCACCGCATCAGGTTTGTGAACTGCGTCATTGATGAAAGGGGGCGAAAAAACCTTTATCTGACTCTCTTTTCCCTTTAAGGGCAGTTGTTTCACGATAGTGAATGTATACGCCCTAAATTTAAAGGGGGAGTTTTCCTTTCTTTCTAAAAGTCCTGGGCATTGTTGCCAAATTTCCCCTGGCGGGCACTTTACTATTTTGTGGAGATTTTTAAACTCACTTTTGACCCCCTTTTAGAAAAACTCTTCAGGTTTTTCCTCCCTAGCCTATTCGGGCCTTCAAGAAGGGCCCAAACCAAGGCTTTTCTTCGGTTTTTAAATTTTGCGATGGGTGGCGGGTGCAACACCCCAGGGTAAGGGGTAAACCTTTTTCTCTCCCCCACAATACATACAGCCAATTTTATATTTCCTTTTTTGCACACACTGCCCCCTTTTCCCCCCTGAGAACCCCCATCAATCGGGGAGTGGGTTTTGTGGTCCGATCAGGGGCCCCTGTTCCTTCCCTTTTATTTACCCCCCCTTCATCACACAGACCAAAAGCTTGGGGGGGCTGAAAGAATCCCTTTTCCCACTTAACCCCCGGTCTGTCCCGGGGGCTTGCAAAAGACCATTTTAACCCTTCTCTTAATCAGAAAACGATTTCCCACCCGCCCACGATGAAGTGGGAAGCCTTTTAAAATTTTGTGCTCAGAAAGGGCCCCCTAATCAACATGGGAGCGATTGAAAAAGGCCCCTTTTTAGCCCCCTATTGCTGCGGGCCCGCAGAAAGGGGACCTCCTGGAACCCTGATAAGCACTTTTTTCTGCCTCCTTTCTACAAGACTTTGTTGGGGGCAGGGTTTGGGAAATTCGGGCGACTCTTTGAGGGCGGCGTGGGGTAACCCCCCTTTAGCCCCCCAGAGGGGTAAATTTTTATGAAACGGGGAAAAAAAGGGGGATATCTCCCCAGCTAAAGCCTCGTGGGGCCAAATGGGCAGCTTTTTTCATTTCCCCCGCTTTGGGCCTCATTTTTGGCGCCACGGTAACCCCACAACTGGGGAGATAGCTAAAGGGGTTCCCCTAACCCTTTTATTCTAAACCCAAACCCACCACCTACCCTCTTTCTTTCCCCCCCGGGTTTTCCCGGCGCAAAACCGGGGCCCCCCCGAAAAGCTTTTTTTGAACTCTATCCACAGAAGCCATTCGGGGGATGGAGGACCCCTTTTTCGAGTGAGGGGGGGTGGCCCCGGGGAAATTTGGGCTACCGGGGGGAAAAGCCAGGCCCAAAACCTCACGGGTAATTTTTAAATTTCCCTTTTCACCCTTTTCTCATTTTCCCCATTATGCCTTTTAAACCTGCAATGCTTTTTCCTCATCGGTGCACTTTCCCCCCTGACTCTACTAGGGCCCCCCCATCATGGGAATTCCCCAAGCCCGGGAAAACCCCCAAAGGGTTGTGGGGGTTATCCCCCCCCATTTTTCCCCCCTAAATGTGGACCTTAAATTTTCTGCCAAAATTTTAAACTAAATTTTAAAAAACCTCTTTCCCCTTTTTTGATCCACCCCCCATCAGGTTTTGGGTTTTGTGCCCCGGGGGGGAGGCACGGGGTAATATTTTGAAAAAATTGGTTCTGATCCAGTAATTTCGCATTTTCGGAGGTTTTCCCCTTTATGGTCCTGTCATTAAAAACTGAAAAGGGTTTTTAACCCGGGAAAAATTTGGGGGTCCCCTTTTTTCCCCTACCCCAAATTCCCGTCGGGTTAGGCCCACCTTTACGCTAAAGTTAAAGGCCCTCTAAAACAACCCCTTTCCCCTAAATTAAAAAAAATGGATCCCTTTCGTAGGTTTTTTTTAGAATTTGGAATGGGACCAATGGGTGGTTTCCCCTAATTTGCCTTTTATATGTACTTTTTATGGACATCTGATGGAGGGCTATTCGAAACTAAAAACCCCGGGAAACGGGGGGGTTTAAAATAGGGGAACTTGAGTTTTTAAAAAGGTTTTCCCCATTCGCGGTAAGAAACTCCTTATCTACTTGCAGACCCCCCAACCTCACTTCCCCCTGGGGGGGACTGGCTGCCCCGGGTTCTCCCAAAGGTCCCCAATTTCAAGATCCAAACCTCCAAATCGAGGCCATGAGTGTCTCGTTGGGTAAAGGGAGTCGGGACTCCCTTAAGAGTAACTTTCCCCTTTCCCCTTGGGCCCCCAAAGGGGAAATTTTCCCATTTTGGGAATCCAGATCCCCGTTGATCGACCCCACTTTTTGAAGCCAAATTTTTACGCCCCTCCCCTTACTTTAAAAACTCATTTTTACTAACAAATTGGGGTCGGGGGGAGGGGCTTTTCCCCGGGGTTCGGCAAGGGTGAACAAATTTTAAAGCCATCCTCCCGAAGCTGCTCCTTTTTTTTCCAAACTTAAAACCATTACTAATGCCCGGCCCTCGTTCTGGAAATTTTTACCCACGATGCTTCAACAATTCACTGGTTTCAAAACCCTCGCCTGAGAATCCGTAGGGGGTCTCCTGCCCAACCCAAAAAAGGGCCGGGGGGAGTGGGTTTCCTGACTGCAACTCTATTTCCGGCAGCTTCTTACAAAAACCCAAATTTTTAGATCCATTCAAAGTCTCACAAAAAAAAACCCATTGGGGGTATATTCACAGGCAGTGATTTCCCTTAAATCCCGAACTCCCCCCCCTGGGTTTCCCAAAATCTGCAGTCTAGACCCCAAACCCTTTTAAACATTCACCACGCCCTTCGATAGCAGTGGTGGGGGCCCACCTAATTTTTCAGAAAACCCTTTCTGGACCTGAAAGGTTTCCTTTTTCTCCCCGGGGGAAAAGGACAAAACCCCTTTTTTCCCCCCCCGGGGAAATCACCCAAAATCCTTTCCATGGGAGGTCAAAAACTTTAACCTCCTTGAAAAAAATAACCCGATTTGGGGGTTTTTCGCCCCAGTTATAAAAGGGCCTCTGAAACCTTTGGGTAAGGCTTTGGGGGAAAACCAGCAGGAAACACCTAGACACTTCATTCCCTGAAACTATCAATTTTTACTTTTGCTGGAGGAGCTACCTCTCCCTTCCTAAATTTTGAACCTGGGAAACGGAAATCTTTAAAATCATTTACAAAAGATCAAGGAACAAATGCTTCCCCTCTCCCGCCCCAAAGCATGATCGCTTCGAGGGGGGCAGAAACGATTTTTAAACCTTCTCGATGGTATAGGGTCCTTTTCCCAACTTTAAAAATTTGGGACCCCCAAAAACCCCCAATACTTTTTGGAGAAAGTAAAAAAGAGGTTTTTAACTATGCACTTTCTGGTGTGGATTTTGGGGGCCCCGCAGGGCTTCTTGGGAAAAAGGGCCTAAAGGCCATTCATGAGTGTATTGGGGGCCATTGTCCCGAACACCCCGGAGGCCACATTACCGTTCCCTCCCAACTTTTCCCGTTGGGAAAATATAAAAAAATCGGACCCAACTCCCCCTCCAGGCAGCCAATCCCCAGCGAAGGGGGGGTTGGGAAGGGAAAACTTTTCCTCCCCCTTCCCGTTTTAGGGATTTAGGAAGTTGGGCCCCCATATACCTATGGAAGAATTGATAGCACAAAGTCCCCGAGAAACAAAGAATTCCTAATTACTTGGAAATCCCTGGATTTTGTTGAAAAGGGTTCTTCTGATTTTAAGATTGAAAAAGGGGTGTATTGTGAGGGGAAAATTTTTGGGCCCCCGGGGTTGAAAGTGGGGGGGGGGGGGGGGTTCTGATCCACTATCACCCCATTCCCCGAACCCACAGTTCCGCTGAAAACCCCGGGTTTTTGGGCCCACCCCAAACCCTACCTTTTCTCCTCCCCCCCCCCGTATTGTTTTCTTTTTGGTTTTGTTTTTTTGGGAGGAAAAGATAGGGTCAACTCATTCTAGTTCACCCAAAGGGGGGCTGGCTTTGGGGTGGATTCCCAGTTTTTAAACTTTCACACTGTATGTTTTTTTTTTTTTTTATTTTTCCACAGGGGCCACATGGCCAAACAAGTATTTAAAGCCTAAATCTTTTGCTTATGGTTCCTGTATTGTTTGTATTGTTAAAAGGAAAAAGTTAATAAAAACTTTAAATTTAAAAAAAAATTATTTAATTCGTGCTGCAGTGCCATTTACTGCGACCATTAACTTATTGGTTTTTCCACCTATGGACCTGAAAAAGGGCTTGTCTTTTTTCTTGTTTCATTTATTTAGTTTTTATTGATTTCATTTGGGACTTTTTTTTTCAAATTCAACAAAGTTTATTGAAAACATAATATAACCATCAGCGTGATAAAGATGACAGTATCATAGGCAGAAAGATTGTAACAATAACAACAAAAGTGGAATAACACTGTAGAATGTTGAATCTGGCGCATGGGACTTTTTGATCACTGTTTATACCAATTTTTTGGATCGTGACATGGCCGAAAAAAATGCAATTTTGGCACGGGAAATTTTTTTGCTCCTAAGGTGTTAAGCGTTTTGGATAAATGATGTTATATTTAAAGCAAACCTGTCACATAGATTATGCCCCCCTTACTGAGGGCAGCACAAGCTAGTGTCAGACCTGCTGTTTTCAGCGATGTGTCCCTTATTCTGTAAGATGCTGTAGTTTCAGAGCATTTAATGCTCAAATCTTATTCATGAGCAGGTGTTAGCCCCGCCCACCAAAGGCTAGCCCCGCCCACTGACAGTCATTCACATGTTTCTACCTGTTCAAAGTAATAGGTTAAGCAGTTGAGGTGGGCGGGTATGAAAAAAACTGACTCTTTTCATAACTCTTTACTGGCTGAAAACTGCAGATTTGAGCATTAAATACTCTGAAACTACAGCATCTTACAGAATAAGGGACACAGCGCTGGAAACAGCAGGTCTGACACTAACTTGTGCTGTCCTCAGCAAGGGGCGCATAACCTATGTGACAGGTTCTCTTTAAATAGATTGGACATTTACAGATGTGGCAATACCAATTATGTCTAACTTTATTTTTTGTTTTATTATTTGTAACATGGCAAAACTTGAGTGTTTTTAACTTTTAATATTTTTTTATTTTCTTTTAAAACTTTTTTTAACATTATTTTTATTTGTATTACCGCTTGGGTACTGGACCACTATGGGGTGCGGGTTCAGCAAGTTTGCTCCATATCTTCTTATCGACAGCATGACCTACCTATGCATCATTTGTCAGTAAAGGGTCAAATTAGATAACGGTTTATTCTTTGCTCAAACAGGGAGCAAAATTCTAAAGTCTCTTGTGTTGCCAGACAGTAGAGCATTGTGGCACCTCAAATGACAGAAAGCTATGCTTATTATAGAGGTGTGTCTCTACATATAACTTGCTGAAAATTAATGAATACATTTCCAGGAATAACAGAGGATCAGCAGAACATGAAGTTCTAAGAAAAGATGCTCCACAATTTTTATTTCATGAGGAACACAAGAATTTACAAAAACAGACAGGTTAGGGGTCTCATGGCTGCAGAAATTATACGCGAAAAGGAGCCAGCAGATTTTTTATTTCAAATGTCAATGACAAAGAAGATCGTTTAAAATCCAGTATAAGAAAAAGTTACTAAGGCCCCATCTACAGCACGTGTCTGATGCCGCGAAAAACTTCTCCCAATGGATATCACTGTGGAGCTGTGCTGGGGACACAGGGATTTATAGAGCAAACATATTCCGAATTAGACTACCATATTTTTTGGACTTTAAGACGCACCGGACAATTAGACACACATACCATATTTTTCGGACTTTAAGACGTACCACCACTTTCCTCCCAAATTTGGGGGGAAAAAGTGTGTCTTATGGTCCGAAAAATACGGTATATACCACACTTTTGTGTCCAATGCAAAAAGCATATACAGCGACTGTAGGTTTGTTCTTAAAGGGGTTTTGCCAGGACGTGTCTTATCTGCTAAGAAGCAAATGTAAACAAGCCACGCTAGAGGGAGAGAGAGACAGCCAGAGCACAGAGCCATGCATAAGGGATCGTGTGAAATGCTCACTCAAATAATCAAACTACAACTAGTGGATTCTGTATACAAAAGACAACACCTTTTCTCCACAGCAGCTTGAAAGCTTCTTCATGTTCCCTGTCATCAGATAAAGCAGGGATCTAAGATAATCACACTACAACTAGTGGATTCTGTATACAAAACACAACATATTTCTACCTGGTGCCTTGAAAGCTTCCTCAGCTCCCTTTCATCAGATAAGAAGTGTTCAAGCTCGGCCAGCAGCTCTTGTCAGGTTGTATCTAATAGAAGCTTTTAAGTAACTAAGGGCAGGTAAGGCAGCCTGTAGCTCTCTCAGGCTGCAATTTTTGTAATCACATATATTTAGAAAAGTGATTAAATACCCATTTTGGAGGATTCCACGTCAACATTACATCGTGGCAAAACCCCTCTAAGTTGAATTTGTATGTAAGTTGGAACAAGAATATTTATGAAATGTAACTCCAGCACAAAAGGTTTTTTTTTTGTTTTGGGCAGTGCAGGGAAGGATTTTTACATTTGTTTTGCTGTCTCTTCCCCTGTTAAGAAGATTTCACCTCATTTTCACCTCATGTGCTGCTATGGCATGCTGGAACTTGTTATTCCACAGCTACTATCTGCTGTGGAGCATAGAACTACAAGTGCCAGCATGCCCCATAAGTCTCCATTTGTAACTAGGGGACAGATGTAAGTCAGAACAGTGTAAGTCAGGGATTGCCTGTTCATTCTGTAAATAGGGCACATGTAGTCCAATTTGTATTATGTTTGTTTTATAGATCTCTACAGCCCCATAAGGACCATAGTATCTGCCAGGATAAATTTTTCATGATATCCCGATGGACACCATGAACGGAGATCAGAAACATTATGCATATAAGGTCTTAGAATACAGACATGTAAAGGAAGCCTATGTCATGTACTGCAAAGTACAAACTGCATCTATTTTCATCAAACCTCCATTTCACATGGGCTAATTGCTTACACATACCAGGATGATCACGTACAATTAAAATTTTCAAAGTTTTGCAATTTGGGTTTTGGGGGCTTATCATGGGGAATATCCCCTGCAGCCCAAAAGGGGGGGATCAACTCTGTTCTATGTCACAGACATGTTGGATTCAGGGTTCCCCTCGATAAAATATAGCCCCCCACAGCCGGCACACTCATGCAGCCCAACATGACACTCCCACACCATGCTTGACTGCAGGCAAGCATCTTTTTTTTTGTACTCCTCACTGGATGTTCCCCACACTTTGAAACCACTAAACCCAAATAAGTTTATCTTGGTCTCATCAGAATGATTCCCGTAATCCATGTCCCTTTTTTGCTTGTCGCAGCAAACTGTTTTCGGGGTTTTTTGTGCATATTTTAGAAAAGGGTTCCTTTTGGGAGACATCTGCAGACCAATTTTTTGCAGTGTGCCCGTATGGTCTGAGCATGACAGGTGATCCCCCCCCCACTTAAACCCATGCAGCAAAAGTGACACATCACATGTCTATTTTGAAAAAAACTCTATGGGTATGATGCTGACCGTGCACTCAACTTCTTTGGTCACCCTGACAAGGCCTGTCCCCGAGTGGGAAATTTTTTTCGTTAAACCGCTTATGGCTTGGCCCCCGCTGCAGCTCAGTTTCAGGGGGGTTGGGTACCTTTTATAGCCTAGGGATCTTTATGTGGCAAAATGCTTTTTTTAGATCCCAGACCTTTCTTTGCCATCAGGTTTCGGGTTAATTCCAGGACCCGTATGAGGTGTAGGGCGATAAACCAAATTTAAAAATTCCGCTCCCCCCTCGACACCTTAGACCCTTTAACACAAAAGGTAAATGACACCCCTGGAGGGAAAATGTCAAACTGGGCACAGTTTGACATTGAGTGGTTTAGACTTTGATGGTAGTGTGTTGAGTTATTTTGGGGTCACACCAACTTTAAACTGTTATACAAGCTGTACATTGACTACTTTACATTGTATCAAAGTGTCATATCCTGAGTGTTGTCCCATGAAAAGATATAATACAATAGTTACAAAAATATGAGGGGTGCACTGACTTTTGTGAGATACTGTAGTCACTTTTGGACTATGTTTGCTCTATTTCCTGAGTGATTGACTGTGCTATTGGATCCTGCACAGAAAGTGCATGTATTCAGAAAACAGAGCAAATGTGGTTATGGGTGCTCTATTGGTCCCTATAGTCCATTGCAGTATCTGCTGCAAAACTTTAATTTTTTTCAGGTATCCAAACAGATACCCACAATGGAGGTCAAAAACCTCTGGAACCGAAATGCCATATGAACATGCCATGAAACATCACAGTCAACAAACCCCCAGCAAGTCTGGGAGAGTGATGCAACCTGATGTGACTAATGAAGTCCCTGAGTCATTGCCTGAGACAGCTCCTAATTTGCAAATCTTTGTTCTTGTGAGAGAATCTATTAAAGGTGTTGAATAACAACAGTAGTTATAAGAGGGAACCTGTTATGTTGAAAATGTGGTCTAATCTGCAGACGGTGCTTTAGAGCAGAATGAACTCAGCAGATTAATGCACATATTTATGGGGAAAGATTTAGAATAACTTGTAATTCATTCATTTAAACTTCTGCTCAGTCTGGATTTAAGAGTCCAGTGGGTGGCCCTACTCAGTGATTGACTCCTGTGAGTGAGCAAAGAGAGACAGCTGTCAATCACTGATAAGAATGCCCACTGGACTCCTTAGCCCTGCACGAGCAAATGCTTAAAGGGACACTACCATCAAGATTTTTCTGTTCACTTATTGACAAGCTATATGTGACTATTACATAGATTTTATTTTTTAATTGGGTGGGTTTTTTTGTTGTTTTTTTAAAGTTCCCATTACTCTAAGGCTATGTTCACACAGCTTAATTGAGGGACGTAATTACGCCCCGCAATTACGCCGTGTGGACGGGGGCCAGGTGGGAGCGGGGGAGTGAGCGGGGGGGCGGCACTTCGCCGGCCCATTGACTTGAATTGCCAGCGGCGCGTATACGCCGCTAGTAATTCACATGTCAATTATCTCCCCGCCCGGCGGCTTCGCCGGGCGGGGAGAGGAGTCGTAATCCATAGTTCTCTATGAGAACTGTGAATTACCGTAATGAATGGGCCGTTTTCGGCCCGTAATTGGCGCACTTCGGCGCGTAATTACGGACCGAAATACGGCCCATTTTAAGCCGGCCCATTTTAAGCCGTGTGATGGTCCTTTTTTCCTGGTTGGCTCTGGTCTGAGCAGTGTAAATATTATAATGAATTTCCTGATAAGTGTGAAGAATTACCCCTGCCCCATGCAGAAAAAGATGACCTTAAATTTCCTTTCATGTTCTGCTTATGATCTAGTATAATCTTATCTATCACTGTGGAGAGAACAATAGAGCAATCATTATGTCAGTACCTATGATTTGTAATAAGACTATGTAGAGATAAGTAGCAGCTGAATTGAGATTAGTCTGCTCTGCCAAACAAAAGTTTTCTCTCTCAGCTACAGAAGGACAATATTTTATATGTATTTTTTCAATTGCATAGGACTGACAAAATATTGTCAAAAATTCTCAAAAATATTGGTTTTAACAAAAATACTCCTTCTGATGACAGTATCCATTTAACCCCTTATGTTCACATGACATATGAGTATGTCATGGAATTGGTAAGTTCTTATGTAGGGGGCTTACTCAGTAAGTCTACTATATAGGATGCTGTGCCAGCTGACAACTACTGCTAACAGCAGGGAATGTAGCCGGCTCTGATCCCTGCTGTTTAACCCTTTAGATACCGTGGCGATCATGGCCACAGCGTCTAAATTAATGGGAAATGGTCCTGTGTACCTACTGTTCCTCTCTGCGATCAGAAGCCCTGCGATCACAGGGTGCCGATCAGTTAACATGGCAGCTGGAAGTTTAATGAAGGCTTCCATAGCTGCCATGATTTCATTCCTATTACTTCCTGCCCCAGGTACCATCTTGGTATACCCTTCTGCATTGTTTAGACCAGGCATCCTCAAACTGCTGCCCTCCAGCTGTTGAGAAACTACAACTCCCATCAGCCCACTGTTATAGATTATATAAATGCATGATGGGAGTTGTAGCTTCCCAACAGCTGGAGGGCCACAGTTTGAGGATGCCTGGTTTAGACAATGCAGAAGGGTGTACAGAAAATCAAGCCCCCTAGTGGTACCGTGGGGGACTCAATGTTAATGTGTAAAATTAAAAAAAAAAACAAAAACTAAAAAATGTAAAAAAAATTAAAAGTTCAAATCACCCCCCTTTTACAAATAAAAAAAAAGTTACACATATTTGTCATCACTGTGTCTGTAAAAGTCCGATCTATTAAAATATAACTTCATTTATTCCTTACACTGAACACCATAGAAGAAAAAAAAATTCCAACTGTCAAAATTGCTTTTTATTGGTCATTCCACATCCACTTAAAATTGGAATAAAAAAATTATCAAAAACTCACATGTATCCTAAAATGGTGCCAATAAAAACTGCCCCTCAGTCTACAAAAATGCACCATCACTCAGGTCCATAGGTGGAAGAACAAAAGTTATTGGTCACAGAAAACAAACACATCATTTATACAGAAGAGTGAACGCAGTAAAAACAAAATCTCCGCAAAAATAACACAAGTTTTTTTTTTTCACAGTTCACCCAACTTGGATTTTTTTTCCATTTCCCAGTATATTCAATGGTATGGTCAAAGGCAGCAATAGAAAGTACATTTTGTCTGGCAAAAAAAACAAGCCCTCATATGTCTAGGTAGATGGAAAAATAAATGTATAGCTCTTGAAAGGCGAGGAGGAAAAAAAAAGAACCATATTATTATGACCGGTTGTCAGGAAGGGGTTACATGATTAAATGATTTTTTGTACCAAATTATCCCCCACAAACATATCTATCTGTGCATTTTCTTCTGCTCTACAATATGCTGCCCCCAGTTTGGACTGTATTTTCAATATGAAAGGTTCCCTTTAAAAGTAGCATTTTGTGTTGCTTTTGGACAAACAACTTGTTAGATTAGTTGCATTGAGCTATTTAAATCGTTCTTTGCAAACAGTAAGAAGTCTGTAAATTTTGCAAACAAACTTCATTTGTAATTGGGGTGGAATAATTTTCATTGCAACTGTAACTGTTTCCTGTTCATTATAATTATTCAGCTCTCCTGTTCACATTACACAATGTGATGTTTCCAAGGTTGCAACGTAATGATGATTATCAACAGCACAGACAAAATCACGTACATTGTACAATGAACTAGAGCGGCCTCACTGATGTGTCATGCCTGGAATACATTGATTCCCAAATTAACATTAGTAGAATAAATTATTACTTCGACACTTTAAAGGGGTTGTCTCACTACATTAATTCATCTTAATTAGGTTGTGTTTTCTTGGTTTCAATTTGAATTCAGGGGTGTGTTTACTGGCCTATACTAGGCTGCAGTAGAAGCCGGGTCTGTACCTATAGCAACCAGTGCTGGCAGCCTATCACGAGAGATTGAACAGGTCTGTAGCTATAGGGACCAACACTGGCAGCCTATCATGAGAGAGAGCACAGGTCTGTAGCAATAGCGACCTGAGGAGCTGATGCAGCCCATACAAGAGGGGATATCTAGGAATAGGTAGGACACTGTTAATGGACACATATTGCAAAGTGACTTGTTTTTGCAAGATCTTTCACATAAAAAGCAATTCTTGTAGTGAGACAACCCCTTTAAGGATTTTGGTTGCTTTTTTAGAGGATTCAGTATTTTGTATCCGCTGAAAAACCGACCATACCCAAGAAATCTGTGCTGAGGTCTACACAGCATGGATTTTTTATTGAGGTTTTCTTAATCCGAAAACCGACTGGCGGAATACAGAACATGTTCTATATTCCACAGGACCGACATTGAATTCCTGCAGCCCCAATGTACCATGCCGCCGGGAATCCGACTGCCATTTTTTTGCGCAAAAACCGCACAAAAAAATGGCAGTGCAGCGCAGTCCAGCCGTGAAAATGCCGTCGGATTTTGGATTACTTTTTCACTTTACTGTGTGGACCTAGCCTAAGAACGCAGCTAGTTCTGGCTTTTTGACACAGACTCATTTGTCAAACATGTGACGTGTCACTTTCTAGGGGCATAACTTTGAAATGTGTTTCAAGCCGTGTATGTGATGGCCCCTAGTCGTAGCATGCTACGATTAAGGGCCATCACTTACACGGCCTGAAACGCATTAGAATTTTCTGTCCTGTACGGTTTTATTTTTGTGTTTCAAATAAATGCTATTTTTTACTTTGGGAACATGTGCGACATTCCTCTGTCAGGGGTGTCAAACTGCGGCCCTCCAGCTGTTGGGAAACTACAACTCCCATCATGCCCACTGTTATAGATTAGACAAATGCATGATGGGAGTTGTAGTTTCCCAACAGCTGGAGGGCCGCAGTTTGACACCTGTGCTCTATGTGCATCGTCAGTCAGCTGCAATCCCAATGGTCCGTGCGATTCCGTGGACAGGTGAGCTGGTTAAAACATTGGGCGACATGTATGAATCTCGCCACGCCGGGGCGCACCTTTCCGCCAGTTTTGCGGCAAAATCTGCACCTGATTTATGTCGGCGCCGAGGTGCGCTCATACATGCGGTGTAAAGTCCACCGCGCCTCGCCAGTGTGTGGGGCGCAGTGCGGGACTTAGGCACAGTGCGGCGCTGTGCCTATGATTCGCCGCCCGAGGTAGTGCGCTCATACATATCATGTAAAGTCCGCCGCGCCTCGCCAGTGTGTGGGGCGCAGTGCGGGGACATGGGCGCAGTGCGGCGCTGCGCCTAATATTCGCTGTGGTGCGCTCATACATGCGGGGAATAGTTCCCTGCGCCTCACCAGTGTGTGGGGCGCAGTGCGGGGACATGGGTGCGGTGCGGGACTGCGCCAAACATGTATTCCGACTCGATCCAGGCTGGAAATCAGCGAGAAATCATTAAAGGAGTTGTCTCCCTACAGAGTTTCATAGGCTGCATGAATGAAATACTCTGTCACTTCCTGGTTCAGACTGACTGAAATTTGCATAAGCTCCTTGGTAAATCCAGCTCTGTGTTTTCAGTTGCTAATTAGATCAGATTAGCTCAGAAGCTTCTGAAACTACTAACAGGACTTTTTATCTGATCCTTCAAACAAAAGCCCTAATTACAGTGCTGTTTACTTGAGATAAATCAAGTTTTTTTACTGCCAGCAGCACAGACCCTGCTGTGACCTGTGTGATGACATCACTCACTGCTATCACATAGAACAAACAGCAGGGGAGAATTGTTTACGGGGTGGGTTACTGAGGAACAGAAACAGCCAGGGAGGTCATAAATTCACTTGTATCTCCTTAAGGAAAACAGATTGAACAAAGCAATATATTTGGAAAATGTCTTTATTTTGTGTTCCCTACAATTTGAAAGCTATTCTTTGTAGCGAGACAACCCCTTTAAAGATGTCCGTGCGGAGTATGAATCAAAAATCGCCTTTATAAAGGCGTAAAACATTATCAGAAAAAGAGCTCAAACCTCAAAAAGAAAATAGAATTAAAAAAAAATACACTTTCCAAAAATCTAGAACGTAGCAATATAAAAATTTGGATATTGGAAATTGGCGGGAAATACAGTAATCAAATTCTAAAGCTATTCTCATTGGTCGGCAGAAACCCGGCCAATCGAATAGGAGCGACAGTGAACCATTAAAACCTATGGAGAGTTTGGACCAATCAAAATCAAAGGCGACAGTTTCAAAATACATTAAAAATGCGAAAAAGAGCTGTTTGGCTGAGCTAGGGGGGGGCTTGGCTATCTCGGCCAATCAGAATAGGAGCGACAGGGACCCATTATATCCTATAAAGGAGTATTGACCAATCAGAATAGGAGCGACAGAGACCCATTCTAACCTATGGAGAAGTTTGGACCAATCAAAATCACAGGCGGGACAGTTCAAAATACAGTAAAAATGCAGAATAGAGCTGATTGGTTGAGCTAGCGGGGGCTTGGCTATCCCAGCCAATCAGCGCGCGAGCTACTTCTCCCATTATAGTCTATGGATAGATCGGCGCAATGCAATCTCGGCGCTCAGCGCCGTGCGGCATGGAGTATGAATAAAAAAATTATTTTTAATTAAGTGTAAAACATTCTCAGATAAAGCGCTGAAGCCTTCTCTAAAAATAAATCAGTTAAATCCCGAACAACGCGTTTGTTGCCGAGACCGGCGCTACATAAGGAAAATGCAATATAGAGAATTGCTGGAAATACAGTAATTTTAAATTGTTTAAGCTCTTCTGATTGGTCGACATAAACCAGCCAATCAGAACAGGAGTGACAGTGGCCCATTCTAACCTATGGAGGAGTATTGACCAATCAGAATAGGAGCGACAGGGACCCATTATTTCCTATGGAGAAATATTGACCAATCATATTCAAAGGCGGGACAGTTCAAAATACAGTAAAAAGGCAGAAAAGAGCTGATTGGTTGAGCTAGCGGGGGCTCGTCCTGCTTAGCCAATCAGAGCTACTTTCTCATAGAGTTCTATGGGAAAAGAAATGCAGAGCGAGCTCTGTTTGTGATTGGCTAATTTAAAAGAGGCACGGTTTTTTTGGACCAATTGGAAGCGAGCAAACGCTCTTATGGGGTTTCTAATGAAATTTTGGGAATAAAACTGTACATGGCCGAAATCAAATGATAAGACTCCAGAAGTTGTACCGATGTGTATAATAAAATGATCAAAAATATTGGGGTAACGAAAAAACAATATTAATTCAATAAAATCATGTTTATTTCTTTATTTTCATTAGCCAAGTATCAATAGTATGGGTGTACCGAGATTGCATTGCGCCGATCTCTCCATAGACTACAATGGAAGAAGTAGCTCGCGCTCTGATTGGCTGGGATAGCCAAGCCCCCGCTAGCTCAGCCAATCAGCTCTTGTCTGTATTTTTACTGTATTATGAACTGTCCGCCTTTGATTTTGATTGGTCCAAACTTCTCCATAGGATAAAAAGGGGTCTCTGTCGCTCCGATTCTGATTGGTCAATACTCCTCCGTAGGATATAATGGGTCCCTGTTGCTCCTATTCTGATTGGCCGAGATAGCCAAGCCCCCGCTAGCTCAGCTAATCAGCTCTTTTCTGTATTTTTACTGTATTTTGAACGTCCCGCCTTTGATTTTGTTTTGTCCAAATTCTCCATAGGATATAATGGGTCCTGTCGCTCCATTCCGAATTTGGGCAATACTCCCCAAAGGGTAAAAATGGGTCCCCCGTCGCTCCTTTTCTGATTGCCGAGATAGCCAAACCCCCGCTAGCTCCCAATCAGCTCTTTCTGTATTTTTACTTATTTTGAACTGTCCCGCCTTTTATTTTGGGTTGGCCAAACTTCTCCATAGGATATAATGGGTCTCTGTCGCTCCTATTTTTGATTGGTCAATACTCCTCCATAGGATTATAATGGTCCCCGTCGCTTCTATTCTGATTGGGCCCAGATAGCCAAACCCCCCCTAGCTCAGCCAATCAGTCTCATTTCTGTATTTTTACTGTATTTTGAACTGTCCCCCTTGATTTTTATTGGGCCAAACTTCTCCATAGGATATAATGGTCTCTGGGCGCTCTATTCTGATTGGTCAAAAACTCCTCCATAGGATATAAGGGTCCCTTTTCCGCTCCATTCTGATTGGCCGAGACAGCCAAGCCCCCCGCTAGCTCACCAATAGCTTTTTCTGTATTTTTACTGTTTTTTGAATTGTCCCCCTTTGATTTTGATTGGTCAAAACTTCCCCATAGGATATAATGGTTCACTGTCGCCCCTATTCTGATTGGTGGTTTTATGCCGACCAATGAGAAAAAAGCTTTCAGAATTTGAATTACTGTATTTCCCAGAAATTTTCCAAAATCCTAATTCTTGATGATGCGCCGTTCTAGATTTTTGGAAAGTGATTTTTTTTTATGTATTTTTAATTTTTGAGGTTTGAGCTCTTTTTCTGATAATGTTTTCTGCCCTTATAAAGGCGATTTTTGGAATCATACTCCATGCTGCACGGAGCGGAGCGCTGAGATTTCTCTTGCGATCTTCTTCTATGTTTTCCTCGCATGTTCCATTCTGCTTCACTTCGCCTCCGCCGGAGCATTTAGACCAAAATCAACCAGGTCTGCCTGTCAGAGCTGTCGAGAGCTGCAATGCGCCGCACTTTGCCGACTCGCGATCGTACATGCCTCGGAGTTTTCGAGCGCGCCGCGTCCCGCCCCGGAACGCCCAAAACCGCGCCCCCCAAAACCGCACCATTGCCCGCCCCTTCATGCGAGGGCCAGCTGAAAGTGGCTAACGCATGCGCCAACAAACACCGCATCCCTGATCCGACAGGGGATTCGGGCCGGTGAGGCGCAGCTTACGCCAGAAATTGGGCGAAAAGCCCGATCATACATGTCGCCCATTGTTTTTGGTGTAACTTTGAAATGGTTTTACTTATCCAAGTGATATTCAGATTGTCCCATATTACATTTTATGTTCGTGTTCAATTTTGGCTTATTTGTGAAAAACACCAAAAAGGTGGCAAAAATTGTTTAGATTTTTTATTTTTCTGCTTATAAGAAGTAACTGGATTACAAAAATTAGCCAACAATTAACATTCATGTCTTTTTACTTTTAATAATATTAGAGTTAGAGGAGCTTTGAGGAAGCTAGGATTTGGCTAATCCATACTGTAAGGTGGAATGGAAGTTTTTGTATACCTATGTAGTTAGGAGCAGGGCTAAAAACCAATATTTTTATCCTGGGGCTCGGCAAGGACTGGTCATAGAAGTGGAAGGCTTGCAGTGTTCTGCATGGGCTGCCAGTAAGGCTGTACTTTAGAAGCCAGGGAGTACCTAACTCTAGGGAACCTGTGGGGAGGCAAGTTGTGAAACTCTCACACCCAGGGAGACTGAATTGGATCCTATTTGAGATCTAAAGGGGTACTTTTTAGTGATGATATGCCAGTAGATAGCGATAGTTAGATCTGGTTGTCATGCAAGTCTATGTAAAGCACCAATAAAAACAGGTTGCCAGCAACTCTAGTAAAAGTAAATCCAAACGCCTTTATTTGTAATCCATTAAAAGACAAGTGAGGACATAAGAGCCAAAACTGGTGGCCTGGAACGCTAACGCGTATCGAGCCTCACAGAGCCCTTAATCGTAGCATACATACAGGCAAATCCCATCACCTTATATACCCCAAGAAGAACTAAACTCACTTGTGTGTCCAAACAACCACAAACAACCAAGCCGTGTCTTCCGGTCCCCCGCGCATGCGCTCCCGCACTTCCGGGACGCCACCATGCACACGGCAGGGCGCGGCATCCGGCGAGACCCAACCCACACAAGGCGGGAACAGTGACGTAAGAGCCACACACCAGGGAGAACTACACACGCGATACATAGAGAGAAACGCCGGCGAAATGATGCACACACAGGGGAGAAAACAAGTGAATAAAGCATAAAAATATATGATAATAATATATAGAAAAGACTACAAGTGAAAGACATGAGCAAAAATAAACCCAAAACACGTGGAAAGAGCATGTTGCATATTATGCATGGAGTAATTCTAATGAAATAATGAGAACATTTAACAATATAACATAATTTAATTGCGCATATTGAGTCCCGAAGGATGAATGGTGTTAAGACTATGCATCCAGAATGCCTCACAATCCCAAAGTTTGGCTTCCAAATTACCCCCCTCTTACCTAGGGACACTTTTTCAATAGCAAAAGCTTTAAAATATTGTACATTGGAACCGTGAGACTCTACAAAATGTCGTGATGCCCCAGACAAAGTGCGACCTGTAGGATTTTTGATTCCATTAAGGTGCTCTAATATTCTGATCTTAAATTTTCGAAGAGTACACACTATGTAATTCAGATTGCATAGGTTACACTGGATTATGTACACGACTGCTGAAGTGTTACAATTAATATATTGTTTAATTAAGTAGTTTTGCCTTCCATCCGAAAAATTCCGTGTAGGAGCAACATATGTACAGGTTTTACATGGATTACCCGCACCTAAAGAAGCCCTTATTCCGTAACCACATAGGTTGAACTGTATTTGTGGTTATTAAATTTGGTGAGATTATGTTCCCAATATTTTTAGATCTTTTGGCTACTGTTTGGCAACCTTCACTCAGAATGTTTGCCAAAATAGGATCTTGTTTGAGACCTGGTAATATGTTTAAGAATAATCCCCTTAATTTTGATTAAATTGCGCACCTGTAATCAATGGATAACAGTGGTAATTTGGCGTTAACCAGATGGAGGTTTCTTCTGCGTGTAGCTAACAGGTTATCCCGTGGTATATGTCCAACTTTAGATAGGCACGATAAGTATCCAATTTAGGTACCCCGGGCGAGACAACCGCTGACAAATTTTGAGGAGCCCTCCTTCTGATA
Organism: Phyllomedusa bahiana; assembly: GCA_025379985.1. NCBI lineage: Eukaryota > Metazoa > Chordata > Amphibia > Anura > Hylidae > Phyllomedusa > Phyllomedusa bahiana. Next base: position 214,615 of record JAODAL010000768.1, read on the forward strand.
ATTGTTATATATTCACACAATTCCGCTTCGCCCTAATCTCAGATTGTGTTCTCCAGATCACAGCCGTGCAGCCCAGATTTCTTGGTATGGTGAGCTGGCTCTTCTTTCTAGTCTTATTGCATTAATTTCTGGTGCCGTGCACATCTACCAGTTGCATTTGTATTGGTAACATTTATATTTGCCATGTGCCTACTATAAGGATGTAACATATGTGAGGACATTTTTATTGGAAGCTTACAAGTGAACATTTAAAATGGCCTCTGCACACGAACTAACAAGAGGCGATAAAGGTGGCCACAAGTATTTGACATACAGATTTTAAATGTGCAACTAACTAAGAAATGGCGTGGTTATTTAACACCCTTAAGGACCCCAGACAAGATCTGAGCTAAACCTGTGTGGAGTATAAAATATAGCCAGAATTCACACAACTAATGGACAAGAGAAAAAGTGTGGCAGACGTTGGTACAACAACAATTATGGCTACAAATAAACAAAAGTTAAAAAGAGAATACCATGGACTATGACAATGGTTTATTGTATGACTGCGACCAGAGATAGGCACCTATAGCACTCCGAAATCCATCCCTTAAACAAAGGTCCTGGCGATTTAGAACGAGAAATGAAGCAGGCCAAACGGGTCAGCTTTAGCTCATAATCGTCAAATGAAACTCTGCAAAATTCTGATGAGGACCAAGACGACAGATTCAAGCTCGGTATAGAATGGCAAGCTGTCCGCATGAAAAATTCCTTCAAAAACGATTCCCGGGAGGAGGACCGTAAACACTCCCGCAAATGTAGAACGCAAAGCTTCGAATGAAAGAAATGAAGTTTTCAGAAAACATAAGTGTTTTGTGAATATGTCCATCAAGCCCTGAATAAAGATCACATAGAGTTATTTAAATTGGGATTTAATTTTGCCATAGATCAACCAATGGATTCGTTTGCGATTCTCAAGAGTGTGAATCGTTTTGTACGGGATTTGACAGTTGTCACGGTCCGTGCCGCATTCCTGTCCTTCGTTCCGCGGCCCTCTGCTCTGTTGCCTGTGTGCGTTCCTGGCGCCGCCTGCTTTCCCCCGCCTGTGGTTGCTGAACGTCTTTTTCCCATACTGGGCCATGCAGCGTCCTCCAACTTGGCTGCTGCCCTATTCCCTTGTTGCCTATAGAGGGGCGGCAGGCCACATCTTGTTCCCTTCCTTTATTCCCACAGAGTGTGCAGCAGGGTTGGGCTTCCTCTACCAATCCCTCTTCCACCTGTGGTATTATAAGACATAAGCTCCTCGCAACACATCCCTGTCTGAATCCTGGATGTGTTCATGTTTGTCTCTTTGTTTTAGGCTGTTGCTGTTGGTTTCTCTGATCTTGTTGTTAGCAGTCTGGAGTGCACATGCTTCATTGTTTGTGTCTTTGTGGTTTCCTCTATATTTGGTTAGTCCCTCTATGTTGGTCTCCTTGTCTGTGATTCCCAATTGCCAATTATGTTTTGTTTCTCTGCCTGTGTTCCCTGCCCATGGTCGTACCTTGTTCCTTGCCTCAGTTTAGTCTCTGCTGGTCTCTGCTTGTTCTTGGTGTTTTTTTCAGTCTGTCTATGTATTGTTCCTTTGCCTTTATGTTTAAATCCCTCCTGGTTTGGCATCCGTTTTTTGTCCTGTCTATTGTTTGTTACCTGCACATATCCGATATCTAGACTGCTTTGTCCTCAGTTTTCTATTCTGTTGGTGCCTAGCTTTGGCACTTCTGGCCTGTCTGGTCAGCTGCCACTGCTGGGGACTGCTCTGAGGTAGCACCTGGCGGCTGTTGGGGGAAAGCCATCCTTACCATCAAAGGCTCTGTGAAGATGCCCGACAGACGCTTAGTTACCCCCCTTTGGAGCAAGCCCGGCAGTGGTCCAGTGGGTCCACTACCCGCTTTACCCGTTCAACCGTTACAACAGTCATGCGACACTGTTATGATGATACCGAGAGGGAGTCAATACAAGAGATGTTTGGGACAGCTCCAAATTAATTTCATAATTTTGATTTTCATGAACAAATGGCAATACCTTACATTAACAGGAATTAGAGTCCTTCTGTCAGGGGTTCTGTCGTTGAAATCAAATACCTTCATTTAAAAAGTCCCACGTTCTATCCAATTCCATGCAAGGGTTTAATTGCATGGAGATTTTCAGCGAATTTAAGTAGAGCAAGATATCAAACAAATGAATATGGGAAGTAGTGGGAATTCAAATTTGACTAAAAAACAGCGGCAGGCACTTACAGAGCTTCGTGGTATGCAGCAAAAAGGGGGGGACCAGTGGCAGTGATGAACCGGAATGATTATATACAACAGATGAAACATCTATTATCAGATACTGTTACATATAAAAAACTAACTATGACTCCCACTGTTTTCAGTTCGAATCCAAACTGATGGACTTATTGAAGAGGTAAAAACATGCATGGTTTTAGACCAGTAGAAGGAAATCAGAATACATTCTCGGTTATGACTCCACTGTTCCCCTCTTGTACGGCCTTCCTAAAATTCATAAACAGCTGACTCCGCCATCCTATGCGGTCCCCCCCCCCCCCCCTATCGTACCTCCGGAATCAATTCCCTATGCAACGGTTATGCCAGTGGCTGGATAATCATATTACAGCTACTGGTAGTCAAGAGTACCAGGCTTTCTCCAAGATTGCAAAATCATTACTGAATTAAATTTTCTTCACAAAATATGGAGCCCGAATTTTTTTGTGGTTAGTTTATGATGTTGTATCACTACACACTAGCATTCCTCTATCCATTGCTTTACTTGCGCTCGACTTATATCTTGATAATTACAGCAGTTATTCCCCAGATGCGAAACTGTATATCAAATTAGTTACTTCTTTCCTGATACAGCATAACTTCTTTCTGTCTGATGGGCAATTTTATTTACAACAACAAGGGTTTCTATGGGTGCAGAAGGTTTTCACTCCAGCACTGCGCGATTTTTGGTGATGTCGTGGTTTGGAGGCCCCACCTACATCACCGGACCACTTTACTTAGGTACACTGTCCACTTGCTCGTTCAACTTCACTTAATTTCAAATCAGCCATCACAGGTGGCGGCAACCTCAGTGCATTTATAGGCATGTAGACATGTCAGGACCATCTCACTGCAGTTTTCAACCCGAGCATCAGGATAGGGGAAGCAAAGGTGATTTGATGCTTGAACGTGCATGGTTGTTGGTAGGCCAAGATAGGGCTGGTCTGGGTATTTCAGAAACTGCTGATCTCCTGGGATTTCACGCACAACCAACTCTAGGGTTTAGATAGAATGTCCGAAAAAGAAAAAACATCCAGTGAGCGCAGTCCTGTGGTCGAAATTTCCTTGTTGATGCAGAGGTCAACAGGAGAAATGTTGCAGACTGGTTCGATCTGATAAAGGCAACAGAGGACTCAAATAAGCCACCCGTTACAACCAAGGTAGGCAGAAGAGCATCTCTGAACGCACAGTACGGCGAACTTTTGAGAGCAGATGGGCTAACAACAGCAAAGAACCACACCGGGTGCAACTTCCTTTGCCAGCTAAGAACAGGAAACGTGAGGCTCCAATTTCCCAAGCTCATCGAAATTGGACAGTAGAAGACTGGAAAAACTTGCCTGGTCTGATGAGTCTCGATTTCTTCTCACTGCTGCGACATTCGGATGGTAGGGTCAGAATTTGGCTCAACCAACATGAAGCATGGATCCATCCTGCCTTGTATCAACGGTTCCGCTGGTGGGTTAGGTGGTGTATGGTGTGTGGGAATATTTTCCTGGCACCTTTGGGCCCCTTGTAACCAATTGATCATCGTTGCATACACCTTTTGGAATCTGATCCACGAGAGATTGAGGCAGTTCAGAAGGCAAAAGGGGGTCCAAAACCCGTTTTACTAGCAGGTGTATACCTAATAAAGTGGCCGCGGTGATGTAAATCTTCTGTACTGATAACCCCTTTGGTGGCTAGGTGGAGTGGTACGGCAGATATATATAATGACCTTCTGCTTAATTGGTGGGGGCGTCCGGAGTCTGGCCGTGCCACCAGGCCGGGACAAGGCATTTGGTCCCTAGGAGAGTAACACAATGTGCCCCCCCCAAAAAAAAATTGCACCACCCGCACTAATTCCTCCTCTCGCCCCTGCGCCAGGTCCTGTCACTAATTTCTGCATATTCCACATAGATCCGCCCACTCCTCAGCAGTCACTGCACAATAAAAATCAGCCCCTGACAAATTTGCTCTTTTCAAAATCGCCTCCCCATCCAGATGACCGTGTAATAACCCCTAAACAGTCACCAAAACATCCACTTACACATGGAGCAAATATACCGGACGAACGATTGTTACTAAAAACACTCCTACAAAACCAAGACCCTAAACTATTACTACAATAAGGCTCAAATAATCCAGCCCAAACCCGACCCGAGACGCGACCCCCCACATGTGACTATCAGCTTACACAGGCTCTACAGACATATACTACCAGCCATAAACATTGACCAGATAGTGGTAGATACTAGTTGTATGTAACATATAAGTGATTACACTGCAGTTCATATAGTCGACTCACAGGAGAGACTCTTTTCCTGATCACGTCGTTCACCTTCTCCTTTTCTTCTCCATCCAGTTCACACCTTCATGCTAGATTTCTCGCCAATACTCGTCCCTGAGGATTTGGACACAGATTATCTTAGAATCCTCACATTTCCATTACCTCCTTAATTATAGGTATAACGTCCCCTCAGATTAGACAGGTATATATGGCCCCCCCTCAGATGGCAGTCTATATAGGATCTCCATCAGTTAGGCCAGGTATACAGATAGCCCTCTCATCAAGGCCAATCGTTATTATATATATATATATATATCAATATTATATATATATATAATATACTATATGTATATGTCTCCTCAGTCAGGCAGTTATACACTCACCGGCCACTTTATTAGGTAATCCATGCTATAACGGTTGGACCTCCCTGGATTGAGATCTGGTGAACTGTGGAGGCCATTTGAGTACATGAAACTCATTGGGTCAAGTTCAAGAAACCAAGTCTGAGATAAGTTCAGCTTAGACATGGCGCATTAACCTGCTGAAGTAGCCATCCAGATGTTGGGTACATGTGGACATAAAGGTATGGACATGGCATGCAAACAATAACACTCAAAGTAGGCTGTGGCGTTGCAACGATGCTCAATTGGTACCAGGCTGGCCCAAAGAGTGCAAGAAAATATTCCCCACACCATGTACAACCACCACCGACCAGCCTGTAACCTTTGATACAAGGCAGGATGGATCCATGCTTTTTCCATGTTGTTGACCGACGCCTAATTCTGACCCTACCATCCGAATGTCGCAGCAGAAATCGAGACAATCATACCAGGCAAAAACTTTTTTTTTCCAATCTTCTACTGTCCAATTTCGATTGAGCTTGGGCAAATTGGAGCCTCATTTCCTGTTCTTCAGCTGAAAGGAGTGGCACCCGGTCTGTTGGTCTTCGGCTGCTGTAGCCATCTGCCCAAAGTTACGCCATACTGTGCGTTCAGAGATGCTCTTCCTCTGCCTACCTTTGTTGTAACGGGTGGCTATTTAGTCACTGTGCCATTCTATTAGCTCGAACCAGTCTGCCCATTCTCCGTTATGACCTCGGCATCACAAGGCATTTCCGCCCACGAGGACTGCCGCTCACTTGGATGTTATTTTTTGCTTTTTTCTCCGGACCATTCTCTGTAAACCCTAGAAGATGGTTGTGCGTGAAATCCAGGAAGATCAGCAGTTTCTGAAATAACTCAGAACTGCCCTTCTGCCACCAACAACCATGCCACGTTCAAAGCACTCAATCACCTTTCTTTCCCCATACTGATCACGTTTGAACTGCAGGAGATTGTCTGATGACCATGTCTACATTGCCTAAATGCACTGAGTTGCCCGCCATGTGATTGGCTGATTAGAAATTAAGTGTTAACGAGCAGTTGGACAAGTGTACCTAATAAAGTGGGCCGTGAGGTGTATATTGTCCCCTTAGACAGGCAGGTATATAAAATAGGGGCACTCAGGCAGGTATATAGAGATAGGGCTCAGCAGGCGTATATAGGGGCTCAGGCCAGGCATATAGATATAGGAGGGCTCAAGGCAGGTGTAAAATTGGGGGCTTCCCCTCAGGCAGGCATAGAGATAATTTGGGCTCAGGCAAGGCGTATAGATATAGGGGGCACCATGCAGGCGTATAGATATAGGGTCTCAGGCAGGTGTATATATAAGGGGCACAGGCAAGGCATATTATATAGGGGCTCAGGCAGGCATATAGATATAGGGGCTCAGGCAGGTATATAGAGATAGGGGCTCAGGCAGGTGTATATAGGGGCTCAGGCAGGCATATAGATATAGGGGCTCAGGCAGGCGTATAGATATAGGGGCTCAGGCAGGCGTATAGATATAGGGGCTCAGGCAGGCGTATAGATATAGGGGCTCAGGCAGGGGTATATAGGGGCTCAGGCATAGAGATATAGGGGCTCAGGCAGGGGTATATAGGGGCTCAGGCAGGCATATAGAGATAGGGGCTCAGGCAGGGGTATATAGGGGCTCAGGCAGGGGTATATAGGGGCTCAGACAGGGCTATATAGGGTCTCAGGCAGGGCTATATAGGGGCTCAGGAAGGGCTATATAGGGGCTCAGGCTGGGCTATATAGGTGCTCAGGCAGAGCTATATAGGGGCTCAGTCAGGGCTATATAGGGGCTCAGGCGGGGCTATATAGGGGCTCAGGCAGCGCATATAGGGGCTCAGGCAGCGCTATATAGGGGCTCAGGCAGGGCTATATAGGGGCTCAGGCTGGCATATAGGGGCACTCTCAGGTAAAAATAACGACATTAATACTTACCTTACCTGCTTCCCGGCCGTGCGCTCCTCTTCTGTCCTCTTCTTTACCAGCCGCGCGCTCCTCTGGCAGCTCCTCGGGCGCACAGCCTGTGACACGCTGTGCGCCCGAGGAGAGGCAGCGTCGCGATGACATCACTTCATCGCGCCGCTGCCAGCTGAGCCGCACGGGGTCGCGGCGGGTCCTCAGTGCTATGAGGACCCGGCGGCCCCGCTGTGTCGGACCGTGACTTACCGGAGGATCCAGCGATCCTCTGGTGAGCCGGTCCGACACTGTCTGTGGGGCAGGGAGCGCTTGCTCTCTGCTCCGCAGAAGCCGGCAGCTGCATGTGCGTCCTGTGGACGCACATACAGGGACCGCCGGCCCTTCAGGCCCATGGCAGCGGCCTGGAGCCCGGGAGGTTCGGGGCCCCTGCCTGCGCCCTTAGGGACAGGCAGAGGTAGGCGCCCTAGGCGATCGCCTACCTCTGCCTACCCATCGTCCTGGCCCTGTGTGCCACTCTTCATCAGTTACATTAATAATAACCCATTCAATTTGTCTTTCACGTTTGAAGTTCAATCTCAACAAATTGCTTATCTAGATTTATGCCTAACGGGTATTCCGGGACTTCCCATTTCTACCCAAATCCATAGGAAGGCAATAACAGGAAATACCATACTGCATTATAATAGCAGCCATCCCAGACATACGAAATTGTCTATCCCGGTGGGAGAACTCATTAGGGCGAAGCAGAATTGTGTGAATATACAAAATTATCAGAAGGAGGCTCATCAAATTTGTCAGCGGTTGTCAGCCCGGGGTTACCCAAATTGGATACTTAATCGTGCCTTATCTAAAGTGGAACATATACCACGGGATAACCTGTTAGCTACACGCAAGAAACCCATCTGTAAACGCCAAATTCCCACTGTTATCCTTGATTACAGTGCGCAATTTAATCAAATTAAGGGGATTATTCTTAAACATCTACCAGTTCTCAAACAAGATCCTATTTTGGCAAACATTCTGAGTGAAGGTTGCCAAATAGTAGCCAAAAGATCTAAAAATATTGGGAACATAATCTCACCAAATTTAATAACCACAAATACAGTTCAACCTATGTGGTTACGGAATAAGGGCTTCTTTAGGTGCGTGATGTCATCCATGTAAAACCTGTTACATAAAGTTGCTCCTAACACGGAATTTTTTCGGATGGAAGGCAAAAACTACTTAATTAAACAATATTTTTAATTGTAACACTTCAGCAGTCGTGTACATAATCCAGTGTAACCTATGCAATCTGAATTACATAGTGTGTACTCTTCGAAAATTTAAAATCAGAATCAAAAATCCTAAAGATCGCACTTTGTCTGGGGCATCACGACATTTTGTAGAGTCTCACGGTTCCAATGTACAATATATTTTAAAGCTTTTGCTATTGAAAAAGTGTCCCTAGGTAAGAGGGGGGTAATTTGGAAGCCAAACTTAGGGATTGTGAGGCATTCTGGATGCATTGTCTTAACACCATTCATCCTTCGGGACTCAATATGCGCAATGAAATTATGTTATATTATTAAATGTTCTCATTATTTCATAAGGATTACTCCATATATAATATGCAACATGTTCTTTCCACGTGTTTGGGGTTTATTTTTGCTCATGTCTTTCACTTGTAGTCTTTTTCTACATATTATTATTATATTTTTTTTATGTTTTATTCACTTGTTTTCTCCCCTGTGTGTGCATCATTTCGCCGATGTGTCTCTCTATGTATCGCGTGTGTAGTTCTCCCTGGTGTGTGGCTCTTACGTCACTGTTCCCGCCTTGTGTGGGTTGGGTCTCGCCGGATGCCGCCCCCTGCCGCGTGCATGGTGGCGTCCCGGAAGTGCGGGAGCGCATGCGCGGGGGAGCGGAAGACACGGCGTGTGATCGTATGGACACACAGGTGAGTTTATTCTTCTTGGGGTATATAAGGTGATGAGATTTGCCTGTATGTATGCTACGATTAAGGGCTCTGTGAAGCTCGAAACGCGTTAGCGTTCTAGGCCACCATTCTTGGCTCATATGTCCTCACTTGTTTTTTAATGGATTACAAATAAAGGCGTTTGGATTTACTTTTACCGGAGTTGCTGGCAACCTGTTTCTATTGGTATTGCTATCTCAGATTATGTCCTCCAGATCACAGCCGTGCAGCCCGGATTTCTTGGTATGGTGAGCTGGCTCTTCTTTCTAGTCTTATTGCAAGTCTATGTAAAGGCCTGGTTTGTTAGATCTTGAGTATTACCTTTATTGTGTGGTCTTGGTAAAAGCCCGAATTGAGTGCAGTTATTTGAGTCTGAAGCCTGAGGTGTAGTGGAGTCCCTGATATTGAGGTCCATAGAAGCAAGAATATACCCCCTGAGAGCAGGGCCGTATTTCCCACTAGGCACCCGTGAGCACGTGCCTTGGGTGGCGCCTGTTACGGAGAGGCCCTGCAGCAGGAGTTTTTTTTATTTTTTTTTTCCACTTCCTGGAGAGATCTGACCACCCCCCCAAGCGGTCATAGCGTGCAGGGGGGAGGGGGGTGGGTCATCCGCGGCCTTTTCATTGGTGGCAGCGGCATCTGTCCCGTATGTCACAGTAATTATTTATTGCAGAGCGGCAGCGGACAACGGAGCGCTGCTAGGGACATACTACTTCTCCCTTCTGGCGCTCCGTTGTAATGACAGACAGCATCAGCAAGCTGCGCTGATGCTATCTGTCTCTTCAGTGGCGCGGTGCGCTGCTGAGAAAGGAGGGGGGCTGCGCTGCCCCTCCTCCTCTCCCTAACAGCGCGCGCCCGCCACTGAAGAGCGGAAGACTGCCGGGAAGTGAGAGAGGAGCAAGTCTGCCCCTTCCACTCCTCTCAGCAGCACACGGACGTCGCTGAAGAGCAGGAGCAGAAGACCGTGGCTTCCAGCTCTTCAGGACAGGTAAGTTATTCGCAGGGGGGAGCCTGTGGGGTGTTAGGAAAGGCGGGGGGGGGGGCTGGGGGGGGTTAGGAAAGGCAGGGGAGCCTGAGGGGTGTTAGGAAAGGCGGGGTTAGGGCAGGGGGCAGCCTGGGGGGGTGTTAGGAAAGGCAGGGGGAGCCTGGGGGGTGTTAGGAAAGGTGGGGGGAGGGCAGGGGGAGCCTGGGGGGTGTTAGGAAAGGTAGGGGGGGCCGGGGGGGTGTTAGGAAAGGCAGGGGGGAGACTGGCGGTGTTAGGAATGGTGGGGGAGGGCAGGGGGGAGCCTGGGGTGTTAGGAAAGGAAGGGGGGGGACTGGGGGGTGTTAGGAAAGGCAGTGGGAGGGCAGGGGGGTGATAGGAATGGTGGGGGGAGGGCAGGGGGTGTTAGGAATGGCGGGGAAGGGCAGAGGGGAGACTGAGGGGTGTTTGGCATGGCGGGGGTGTCATGGGGCTGGCGCGGGTTGCGTTGCCCCCCGCGGCCGCCCCCCCTGCCCGCAGGGGGTCCGGCGCGGGTGCCGCGTCAACCCGCGACCATCCCCCTGCCACCCGAGGTTCGGCGCCGAGCCCCTTACCCGTCCACGCTCCGGTGTACGCTGCTCCTGCCTGTCCCGGCCGCCACGCGCGTACCCGCGACGGCTGGTCTGGATTTAAAGGGCCAGAATGCCGGTAATTGGGTCAATTGCCGGCTGCTGGTCCTATATAAGGAATACGCCCCCAGCACTCTCTGCCAGATTGTTGGTGTGCTTTTGCCTTATTTAGAGTGTTGGAAAGTCCTGTCTGATCACCCGTGTACCAGTCCGTTCCGCTACGTTTCCTGACCTTGCCTGTTTGCCGCCTGCCCTGACCTTCTGCCCGTCTCTGACCACGAATCTCTGCCACCTGCCCTGACCTCCTGCCTGTCCCCGACTACGCCTCTGGATTACAATTCTGTACCACGTAGTACCCCGGCCGCCATTGCAAGCAAGTCACGTCAGGGGTAATGACCTGGTAGCCTCACACCGCAGCAAGTCCATCCCGCTTTGCGGCGGGCTCTGGTGAATACCGGGGGCTACTTAGACTCCGCTCCCTGGCGTGGATTAACTATCACCGCTTGCGGTGGTCCAGCGAATCCACCGAACCCTTGCAGGGGGGAGGGCATGGGGGAGACTGGAGGGTGTTAGGAATGGCAGTGGGAGGAAAGGGAGGGAGACTGGGGAGTGTTAGGAATGGCGGGGGGGAGGGCAGGGGAAGATAGGGGGGTTAGTAGTGTGGTGGGGCAGGGTTTAGCTTTAGCTATAGTGGTGGGGCAGTGATTTAGGGTAAAGGGGATGCCCCATACCTCCCATCTGTCCCGATTTGGGCGGGGCAATCCCGATTTGGGACCTTTGTCCTGCTCTCGTGGGATGGCAGGGAGGTATCCTGATTTTTCGGGGATGTTCTGGGGATCCAGGGCCTGTGCCCTGAATCCCCAGGACTCCGCAGTGCAGTTCTCTGTTTGCGCATCTGAGGGATGCGCAAACAGTGTCTGCAGTCACCGGCCGCTGTCAGAGAACCTCTCTCCCTCACAGGCGGCCAATACAAGAGAGCAGGGATGCAGGGGAAGTGTCATAGAGATGCTCTTCCTGAGGTCACTGACTGCAGGGGGCTGGCCCCGCACCCTCAGTTACTCTGTTCAGGGGAGGAGGCAGCAGCAGGGAAGTAAGTATCACTCCCTGTCCCCCAACTCTGGCCCCCTCCCTCCCTGTCCCAGCTTTCCTGGATGCCTGCTGTGAGTATTTCACCCAGTTTTCTCCTGCACTGAATAGGTTATTCTGCATCCCGGTATGCTGGGTGACATTCGCACAGTTGGTGTCCTGGAAAGCTGGGTGATGTCCCATTTGTAGGGTTTGTTTTTTTTTTTTTTTTTACAGGTTTCCCTTTTGGAGTACGACGGATTCGGTGGACTACGTCGGACAGCGTTGCGCATATTTCTTTAATAAAATGGTTAACGAGTGCTCGTGTCGGGGAGTGTTTATTTAAATAAAGTGTTTTTTTCTGTTTGTGTGTGTGTCTTTTTTTCCATTTTATTCCAGTGATAGTAGTGGCGGTATCTGGATGATGCCTCCATTACTATCACTCGGGCTTGGTGTCGGCCAGCAGTGTTTTTTGTCACTCCGAGGCTGACACCAACCCTCTGTCACTATTACCCCAGTACCCAACACACCAGGAGTACTGGGAAAAGCCAGTAACCGTCAGGAGCGGACCCTCTAATGTGATGGTCCGCTTCTGGAGCAGCTGCAGGCTGGTATTTTTAGAATGGGAAGTTACCAGTATCGATGGTTCTTCCCATTCTGATAGTATCAGGCTGCCGCTGTCGGTTTTACCCTGGCTGGTTATGGAAATTGGGGGGGACCCCACGTCGTTTTTTTTCTGAAAATTTGTTTATTTAGTGAGAATATGAACCTGGACATCCACTGTAATGATTACAGGAGGTGCCCACTGTAGGATTCTCAATAAATAAATAAATCATTTTTGAAAAAAATAAACAACGTGGGGTCCCCCCCATTTTCCATAACCAGCCAGGGTAAAACCGACAGCTGCAGCCTGATACTATCAGAATGAGAAGGTCCATTAACACTGGTCCCTTCCCATTCTAAATGTATGTTCACCCGACGTCTTGCCTGCGTGTGAACATCCGCTTTTCAGTTGCGTCTCAGGGTCCCTCAGAACGGACCCAGTGACGAATCTAACAATGAGCAGTGACTTTATCACTTGCGGCACTGAGGAACATGCAGTGGCGTTCACATGAGAGATCACCGCTGCGTGTTTGCATTGCGCCTGTCGGGTCCGTCTTTCGGATGCGATCCAAGAAATGACATGCAATTCTTTGATCGCATCCGAAAGATGGAACGACAGGCGCGATGCGAACACGCAGCGGCGATCTCTCATGTGAACGCCACTGCATGTTCCCAGTGCCGGCAGTGATAAAGTCACTGCTCATTGTTAGATTCGTCTCTGGGTCCGTTCTGTTGGACCCAGAGACGCAACTGAAAAGCGGATGTTCACACGCAGGCAAGACACCGTATGAACATACCCTAAGAGTACCAGCCTGCAGCCATCCCAGACATAGACCATCACATTAGAGGGTCCAGTTCTGACGGTTACCCAGCTCTTCCCGGTAACCCTGGTGTGTTGGGTATTGGGGTAATAGTGACACGGGGTTAGTGACGGCCTTCGGGTGACAAAAACCACTGCTGGCAGACACCAACCCCGAGCGCTAGAAATGGAAAGGGGCTTGTCAGATGCCTCCATTACTAAAAATGGAATTAAATGGGAAAAAGAACAGATACAAAATAGACAAAAAACCTTTTATTTAAAAAAACACTCTCGACAACAGGACTCTTTGACCATTTTATTAATGAAATGGATCAAACACTGGTAGGACGTAGTGCAGTGAATCCAAAATAGGCCAAAGTGAAAACTGTAGGAAAATAATACCACTACAAAAAAAATGACACTACTAAACTTCACCTCCTGCACTCCATGAAGATCATGCCCATGGCTGATTTTCTGGGGCTGCAGGGGACGGAGTTTAATCTGCACCATATGATTCTGAAGGGTACTGACCATAGTCGCAGCACAATCCTCAAGGGGATGGTCCTCACTTTCACCTATCACTCCCTACCACCTCCAATGATTACCTCATAGCCCCTTTCAGCCAGTTTAATCACCCATTAATCCTAAGCCTACCACCTAGTCACGCCCACAATCCTCGCCTCACTTTCACCTATCACTCCCTACCACCTCCAATGATTACCTCATAGCCCCCTAATATCCATCTATCACCCCATAACCTCCTCACCTCCACCTATCACCCCATAACCGCCTCACCTCCACCTGTCACTCCCTACCACCTCCAATGATTACCCTATAGCCCCCCATATCCACCTATCACCCCATAACCTCCTCACCTCCACCTATCACTCCATAACCGCCTCACCTCCACCTGTCACTCCCTACCACCTCCACTGATTACTCAATAACCCCCTCACCTCCACCTATTATCCCATAACCTTCTCACCTCCACCTATCACCCCATAACCTCCTCACCTCCACCTATCACTCCCTACTACCTAAACCTCCAGAAAACGATACCAGGGGCGTCAGCATGGGTGTCTTTATTTACAATCCCAGTACATACAGCAGCATAACAGCAACGTTACGACTCACATCCTGAGCCTTTATCAAGCTAAATATATGTAACATATCTCTTACATATATACATAAAAGGTGGTTGTGCTTGTGATTGGTTTATTGTAGGTTTCAGAACCACCTTTTATGTATATATGTAAGAGATATGTTACATATATTTAGCTTGGTAAAGACTCAGGATGTGAGTTGAAACGTTGCTGTTATGCTGCTGTATGTACTGTACTGTATTGTAAATTGTAAATAAAGGTCACCCATGCTGACGCCCCTGGTATCATTTTCTGGAGTGCTAAAGGAGGAAGTGGGACTGCTTCCATTTGGTCGTCTGTTGCATTTTTGAAGGGATCCTAATGAAGATTTAGTAAGGACTACTGTGCTGTCCGAAATACTGTTTTATACTACCTAAACCTATCACCCCATAACCTCCCCACCTATCATGCCATGTAGAGTTTGTTCAGAGGTGAGCACAGGTGCTGGAAAAGGGCTGGAAAAATTTGCATTCTAAGATGTTTGTGTGGTAAATTCTACAGAGACGAGGTATGTCCAGAAGAAGTCACCATGGCGGTGTGGACAGGATGGAGAAGAAAGGGAAAGAGAACAATTCCAGTCACAAGAGATGTCTCTGGTGAGTCCCTACATGATACTGCATTGTAATCACTTAAAGGTCTGCAGAACCTGTGTAGAAAATAGTCACCATACCACCATATAATACTTAATATATCAGTTGCAGAATTAACCTCCATATTATGTTGGAGGTAATATACATTCGCAGAGCCTGTGTACACTGGTGTCTACCACTATATGGTCATTGTATGAAGGTAATATACAGTCTGCAGAGCCTGTGTACACTGGTGTCTAACACTATATGGTCACTGAATGGAGGTAATATACATTCTGCAGAGCCTGTGTATACTGGTATCTACCACTATATGGTCACTGTATGGAGGTTATATACATTCGCAGAGCCTGTGTACACTGGTGTCTACCACTATATGGTCACTGTATGGAGGTAATATACATTCGCAGAGCCTGTGTACACTGGTGTCTACCACTATATGGTCACTGTATGGAGGTTATATACATTCTGCAGTGCCTGTGTACACTGGTGTCTACCACTATATGGTCATTGTATGATGGAAATATTGGTTGTAGTGTAATGGTTTAGGCACAGTTTGGCAGTATCTCACAGCTCTCCTGGATGCTGAATAGGCTATCCAACGTTTAGGAAGGCTGGGTGACAGCAAACCGTTCAATTAGCTTTCTTCGACAGCCGTTACCTGGTTGTAGTGGGCGTGGCTTTTGTAAAGGGGTGTGGCATGATATGAAATGGGCGTGGTAATGCAAATTGATAATGGGGGCGTATTCAGGTTTAGTGCCTAGGGCAGCATGCCCTATAAATACAGCCCTGCCTGAGAGTAAGAAAAAGCTGGAGACAGGCCTCAGTGAGGACTAATGTCACTTGTAGAGGGACATAGCCTACTGCCTGCTATTTTGGTGGGAAAACTATCATTGAGGTCAGAGCCCTTAGAAATGAAGTCTGATGGATGGCGAGAATTTAAATAGAGAAAAGTATAACAGGGATGTAGTCCTGTGTGAAGTAGAAAAGGCCAGGGAGAAACTCCTGAGAAAAACACGGACCTGAGACCAGTTCTACACTATTAAATATTGCTGTGCTCTTAAAGGGGTTGTATCATTACATTAAATGGTCTTCAAAATAAGGGGACAGTGAAAACAAGCAACTTTGCAATTGGATGTCATTAGCAAAGCTGTCTTGTTCTCAGTCTTCCTTATCTTCTGTTTCTGTAAACAAACTTCTCGGATAGAGGGATCCCACCTCCTTGCATTTCATTAGCTAAGGGCTCTGATAATTTACATTCTGTTCATCCCCCAGAAGGATGTATTCACAGAGCTTGCATTCCTGCCTCTTAGGGGCAGTGAACAATTTCACTCTATACACTCTATTCACTCTATACAGTTAGCTGCCTCCTCATTGACTCTGCAGCTGTCTCTATAATCAGAAAACAGCAGAATTGTGCCACGGTGCCTTAATGCTCCTGCGTGTAAGGGACCGAAAAAATGTTCACTCTATACAGCTGTGCTCCTCATTGACCCTGCAGCTACTGCTACAATCAGAAGAGAGCAGAATTGTGCGTCAGTGCCTTATATAAACATGAAGGGAGACGGATCTGTGCTGGATTCAACTGTAGCAAACCTCCAGCTGTGAGAGATCAGTACTGAATTCATGGAAGACTGTTTAGATTGAATGCATAGTGAGAGGACAGTGACATGTGGGGGGACACACACACATTGGAGCCAGCATGAACAGTGAAGGGGGGATGATGTCATCCCTTTTCAGTTAGGAAACACCCAGCAGGGAGGGGAAGAAACGCCCCTGGATTTCAGGAAATGAGAGGATCAAGCTTCAAGAGAACAGCCGAACTGATGAAACGATACATCCCCTTTAATGGAATCTTTAATACATTAAAGAACAGTTCAATCTAGTAAATGTATAACCATTAAGTCTTTGTGCCTCATCTGAGAATTATAACAATCAAGATTGCTGTGTACCTCACCTAAGTATTGAAAGAGTCCGTCAACACAGCAAGCATTTCCAGACTGTTTTTGACACAGATTTGGATTTTCAAATCCGTCAAAAACCGACTGTAAAGAAATCTCCATAGACCTCAGCAGAAAATCCAAATTGTAGTCCACATGACTCGGATTTTCATGAGATCGCACTTAAATGATTTTAAGTAAAAAGAATGCGTCCCAAACATTTCTATGTCGGATTCGCATCTAAAACCCCATGAATGGGACTCATTTTCTGAGTGTAAATACGAAGGAAAAAAACAACGACCTCAAATCCTTATTTAAAACCAAGTCAAAATACTCCGTTCGTAACCACTTACATCAGCCTGGTCTACGTGCTAGATGACCTGACCACATCACCAGACAGAGGCATCATCATCTTGCATGGGCCAGGGAGCATCTACGCTTGACGAGGGACCAGTGGTCCTCAGTGCTGCTCAGTGATGAAAGTCGCTTTACTATGAGCAGAAATGATGGAGAGCGCTATGCATCAGCCAGGTCATGTGCCTGTCAGTGAACCTTGCCCGTTGTCTAGGACGCAGACCACGCCGATGTAAACGGTTACGAATGGTCTGTCGTGACACTCGTTGCCTCTCACCTCCCTTAAACGTGCCTGGAGTTGTGTGTCATTTATCATCCGGTTCTACAGGGCATTGGTTACAATGAAGCAGTCGTCAGTGTGTGATGGAGCCAAAGGATGTCCACTTCTTTGCCTTTCTGTGTCTCTTCCAGTCTTCCTGTATCTCAGACACAACCTGCTGATGACACTCTAAGCTCAGTTGCCACTTCTGTCTGAGAGCATCCTGCTTGAAGTCTTGCAATGGCGAGGTGAAGCCTCACAATGGCGAGGTACTGTTGATCAATTGTAAGGCGTTGTCTTGGTCTCATGATGTGAAAATGTGAACAGCAGGATGAGGAGGACTGTTTAAATCCCAATTCAAATTGATCCCCAAAATTTATTGGGCGATTCAGGCATCAAACACCTGTGCTCCAGTGTGCAAAGCCTGGTTGTGGCTCAACTATTTGTCTGCTGCCGGGACTCCTGGTTACTCTTCTATAAAAAAAAAAAAAAAAAAAAAAAAAACATTACTTTTCTCAGCCTCAGATATTCCTGCCAGTGCCCTATAGATGTTTCCACTTTCTCTACCAGCACTGACACCTCCATGATACTCAATATATCTGTACTTGGTGCTGAGACCAGTCCTTTCTCTGTGTCCATGAGTCCATGTTAGAATGACTATGTCTGCAATCTAATGAATAGACAAAGGAGGAAGTAACTTTCCTATGTTACTGTTCAATTTGGCCAAATGGCAGCAAATTCAACAAAAAAAGAAAAAAAAAAGCAAACTTTTGTAGATTCAGAAAGACAGAACTCTATGGGCCAAATAGGAATACCTGGAGGCCACCGAGACTCTGCCGTTCAGTTCTGACATCTGGTGGCAAATTTAAATACTACAATATTTTTAATTTTACATTTTACTGTAATAGTAGTTACGTATCCGAAAAATGAAATTGATCAGGATGTTTAATTTTTGTACATTTTAATTTTTTTCAACTTCAACCCCTTTCCACCGTAGCCTAATTCTTTTTGTCACGCTAGTTTTTTCCCTCCTCGCCTTCCCAGATCCATAACCTTTTTATTTTTTCCACCTACATAGACCTATGAGGGCTTTTATTTTGCAGGACAAGATGCACGTTCTAATGGTGTCATTCATCGTAACATAGAATATACTGGAGAACAGCAACAAAATTCAAAGTGGGGCAAAATGTGAAAAAAAAAGTGTACTTGTTCCATGTTTGCGGGAGTTTTGTTTTTACGTTGTTCAATCTCCGGTATAAATAATGTATTATCTGTATTCTACAGGTTGATACACAACCGCCAATACAAAACATGTACAGTTTTTGTTATGTTTTGGCACCGTAAAAAAAAAATTCCAAACATTTTCTATTTTTGAAATTTATGCCACGGCGCCATTTTGTGTGACCAATAACTTTTTTGTACTAACACCAACAGAACTAACACCTACGGACTTGAGTGAGGGGCATTTTTTGTGGGCTGAAGTGCACTTTTTATTGCTACCAGTTTGGATTACATGGGACTTTTTTGATTAAATTTATTCCAATTTTTAGGGGACATAAAATTACCCAAAAAACGCAATTTTGGCGCTTGTAATTTTTTTCTTTTACAGTGTTCAGTATATGGGATAAATAATGTGATATTTTAATAGATTTGACTTTTTTGGGATGCGGCGATACCAAATATGAGGAACTTTTTAAATTATTTTTTTAATTGTAAAATGGCAAAAGGGGGGTGATTTTAAATGTACATTTTTTTTTTTTACTTTAACTTTGAGTCCCCCTAGGGTACTACACCACTAGGGGGTGCGATCGCTTACACAGTCTAATACATTAGAAAGGGGAATATCTCTCTCCTTGGGGAGAGCACCATATAGGCGTGTGGAGTTTTGAATTGCCTTTTTTGCCCTCCACTAAGCATCTGCATATCACAAGGCATTATGGGAAAGGAGCTGAGAAGCTCAAGAACCCTCTAATGGATGTAACAAATCCTCAGGTTGCTTCAGACTCACTGAATCTTTGTAATACAATGCATAAGGGTGTAGCACGATGGCGGTTTTACTACTTCCTGCCTGGAGCAGGAAGTAGTAAAACAGAAAACATGATGGCGATAGAAGCCTTCACAAGGCTTCCAATTGCCATGGTTGCAGTCGATACTAAGCTCTGTAAAGTAATCAACCCAATAGTGGATAATGTGTTATTACAAAGGGATCTGGATAAGTTGGAGGCCTGGGCAGGGAAATGGCTGATGAGGTTTAAGACAGATAAATGCAAGGTTATGCACATGGGGAGGAAAAATCCATTACATGACTACATGTTAAATGGAAAAAGGCTGGGTAAAAGTGACATGGAGAAGGACTTGGGAATCCTGGTGGAACAGTAAATTTAATTGTAGAAAGCCAGTGTCAGACAGCAGCAGCCAAAGCAAATAGGATCATGGGGTGCATTAAACGGGGCATAGAGGCACATGATGAGTACATTATTCTGCCATTATACAAGTCACTGGTTAGACCACACATGGAATATTGTGTACAGTTTTGGGCACCAGTGCACAGGAAAGACATTGTAGAGCTTGAACAGGTACAAAGGCGGGCGACAAAAATAATAAAAGGACTGGGTGGACTACAGTACACAGAAAGATTAGCAAGATTGGGGTTATTTAGTTTAGAGAGAAGACGGCTTCGGGGGGGACGGGGACATAATAAATATGTTTAAATACATCAAAGGCCAATATAGAGATCTCTCCCAAGATTTATTTATACCCAGGACTGTATCTAGAACAAGGGGGCATCCTCTACGTCTTGAGGAACGAAAGTTTCTACATAAACATAGAAAGGGATTCTTTACTGTAAGAGCAGTGAGACTGTGGAACTCTCTGCCAGAGGGACTTATCATGGTGAATTCACTAACAGAGTTCAAAAAGGGTTTGGATGCATTTCTGGAGTGTAATAATATAACAAGTTATAGTGTCTAGGATTCTGGAGAGGGGTCGTTGATCCAGGGATTTTTCCGATTGCCAGATTGGAGTCAAGAAGGAATTTTCCCTAAAATGAGGACAATTGGCTTCTACCTCATTGGGGTTTTTTGCCTTCCTCTGGATCAACACCTTAGCATAGCAGGCTGAACTGGATGGACATCTCGTCTTTTTTCAGCCTTACAAACTATGAAACTATGAAACTAAGTGATCGGTGTCCCAATTGCAGCGAGGAATGGCACTGTTTCTCATTGATTTAGATGCCGCGGCCATCTTTGTCGCGGTGTCTGAGAGGTTAAACAGCGAGACAAAGTGGCGAGTATTTGTGAAGTGAAAGGGACATTCAAACGACGCATCAAATATTCTGCCGTTGAAAACTGCGTTGCGTGTGGATTTTGGGTAATTTTTTGGTGTACTCATGGTTTACACTCAGAGACAAGTCCTATTCATTCAGTGTTGAATATGACCAAATAAACATGTTCAAAGTGTTTTTTACCACGACTTGGTTTGAAAAATCTTACTCCAAAAATATGTGTCGTATGAACTACAACACTTTCTATTGAGTTCAATGGGAATTCCAGCCTATAAAAAAAATTGTTATAAAGTATAAAAAAAAGAAAAATATAAAAAGTTCAAATCACCCCCCTTTTGCCATTTTACAAATAAAAAATAAAATAATAATAAAGTGACACATATTTGGTATCACCACGTCCGAAAATGTCCAATCTATGAAACTATAACATCATTTATCCCATACGGTGAACACTGTATAAGAAAAAAATGCAAAAAGACAAAAATTCTAATTTTTTTGTCATTTCACATCCCCTAAAAATTGGAATAAATGTAATCAAAAAAGTCGCATGCATTCCAAACTGGTAGCAATAAAAAGGGCACTTCAGCCTACAAAAAATGCCGCCACACACACGTCTGTAGGTGTTAATACAAAAAAGTTATTGGTCTCAGAAAATGGCGCCACCTCGCAAATTTCAAAAGTATAAAATGTTTGGATTTTTTTATGGTACCAAAACATAACGAAAACTGTACATGTTTTGTATTGCCAGATGCCTATCAACCTGTAGAATACAGAGAACATATAATTTACTGAAGATTGAACTCCGTAAAAACAAAAGTCCCGCAAACATGGCTAAAGCAAGTTTTTTTCACTTAGAATTTTTTGCAGTTTCCCAGTATATTCTATGGTTTGGTGAATGCCAGCATTAGAAAGAACATCTTGTCCCGCAAAATAAAAGCCCTCATATGTTTGTGTAGGTGGAAAAATAAAAAAGTTATGGCTCTGGGAAGGCGAAGAGGGAAAAACCGACATGACAAAACAAAAATAGGCTCCCTCAGGAAAGGGTTAAAGGGAATGTGTCATCGAAAAATGAGTCATTGTTTAAGTCCCATTTTATGTTAAACACATTTTTTAGGAATTTTTGGTTGTTTTTTTTTTTTTAATTTTCATATCACTTTCAATATTTTTTAATAATTCTTAAGTCTTGCAGTTTTCACTTTGGCCACTAGGCCTTGTTTGCACTGCTTTAACAGCAGTCAGAGAGATGCTTTACAGCAGCTTCATGCACATAGGAGTCTTAAAGGGGTTGTCTCACCACAAGGATTGCTGCTTTTTATGTTAAAGATCTTGCAAAAACAAGTCACTTTGCAATATATGTCCATTAATAATGTCCTACCTATTCCTAGATATCCCCTCTTGTATGGGCTGCATCAGCTCCTCATGTCCCTATAGCTACAAACCTGTTCCATCTCTCCTGATAGGCTGCCAGCACTGGTTGCTATAGCTACAGACCTGGCTTCTACTGCAGCTTAATAGAAGAGAGTAATTTCAAAATGAAACCAAGAAAACAGGACTGAGGTAAGATAAACCAATGTAGTGAGGCAACCCCTTTAAGACTGACTCAGTCCCATTGACTTCTATAGGAGAGTTTTCTAGTCATGCTCTGTGACCTGGGAAGAAATCAGTGTGCAGGGAGGTGAAAGGCTGAACTGTGACTATCTCCTCTTGTGACTGGTGGATCCTGTGTTATCTATTCACACTGGTGTTTCCTTTCAGTTTGACCCTCTTTGTGCTGATAATGAGCAGACAACTGAGAATCTTTCTCTACAGAACAGGAAGTGTCAGACTATTATTAGGCTTAGTGGCCAAAGTGAAAACTGCAGGACTTAAGAATTATTAAAAAAAATATAGAAAGTGATATGGAAAATTTTAAAAAATATATCCAAAAATTCTTAAAAATTTGTTGAACATAAAAATGTGTTAAACCATAAGTCATTTTTGATGACACATTCCCTTTAAGCCCTCATGACCTTACAGTTTTCTTTCTAGACAGTAGGGGCAGGGCGCTGCGCTTTTTTTCAGTCATACAAACACATATTCATTACGGCATACGTTTATTAAGGTGTACGGCAATGGAAAACGTATGCTCGTGTATGTGCCCATGTTTGCATGCAGCTTAAAATCTAAACAAATCTACCCAATCAAATTGCAGGAAAACACAGGGGACAGCCAATGGGGAAGTCAGTTTATAATGATAATAAAAAATGGATTTTCACAGGATGAACAAATACTGGGTAGGCGAAGTATATGGCTCGCCGGCTGTAAATAAGAAAAATGGAGTCTTGATACTCCTGCGAAAAACCTTAGAATATAATGTCATTTCGTCAGAAGCAGACAATGAGGGCAGATGGATCAGGATTCACCTTGGCTGCCCAGCGGGAGACTTATGTATCTATAACGTATATGGTCCCAACAGGGACGGAACAGAGTTCTACTGAGGGTTAAGCGCCAGCATTAATTCAGGCCAGTCTTACGCGACCCTTGTGGGAGCTGACCTAAACTCAGTGATTAGGCCAGAAGAAGATCGTAGAAGGGGTACAGACAGTCAGCCGTTGCCAATCGACTTAGGATTAACAAATTTAGTTGATTCAACCAGTCTCATTGATGTCGGAGACTACTTCATCCAGACAGTAGGGACTACACTTTTTTCTCCAATGCCCATCAGTCGTGGTCCCGCATAGATAACGTTCTCATCACCAACAACTTAATTGATAGGGTGGTAGAGACTGATATTCGAAATATTCTCATATCAGACCATGCCACCATAACTATAGAGTTTGCTGACAATTACCCCAAAGGCCATGATTTTGTCTGGCGATTTCCTGTCGCCTTGACGGGTGATGAATCTTTTGAGGACAAAGTACGGGGGTGGTGGCTGGAATTTGCGGCCTCTAACACAGAGCATAGCGACAACCCACAGTTGTTCTGGGAGACGGCCAAGGCAGTTTTGAGGGGGCATTTAATCAGCCATTATTCTTACCAAAAAAGAGTCGCCCAAAAAAAGTATATAGAATTTAGTACGGCCCTTCGAAGCGCTTACAATGCATTCCTTGAGGATGCTTCCCCCGCAAACAAAAAAATTATGGTCAGAAGCGAGGGGAATGCTTGAACTTTGGTTGGAAAGGAAGGAAAGACTATACAGGACAAAATTTGAGGCTGAACTCTTTCGATTTGGAGACAAGTCTGGAAAAATCCTAGCGAGGTTGGCCAAAGTACAAAAAGGGCGGAGGGGAATCACATCCCTTAAGACTAGAGAAGGTATAGTTACTACACACCCGAGGGACATCAACACCCTTTTTAGGAATTACTATAAAAAGCTATACCAGGACACTGGGAGAAATCTTACCGACAGAGGGGCAGAGTTTTTAAGTCAATGTCGATTACCAAAAATTTCGGAAGAGCAGAAAGCATTTCTGAATGCTCAAGTTACTTCGAAAGAAGTTCAAAGCATGATTAAATCTCTGTGAAATGTGAAAGCTGCAGGCCCGGATGGATATCCGGCGGAGTTCTACAAAATTCTGCAGGAACAGGTATCCCCGGCTTTGGCACATTATTACACTAGGTTGTTAGAGGGTGATAACATCCCGTATGAGGCATTGGACGCGCACGCAGCGACAAGGGGGGGGGGGGTAAACCAGCTACGGCTCTAGTGTCTTTGGACACCGAAAAAGCTTTTGACTCCGTAGGGTGGAGCTGGTTGGAATTGGTATTGGACAAGTTTGGCTTCCAGGGGGAATTCCGTTCTTTCATCTCCTCTTTATACAGAAACCCAAGAGCGGCAGTATACACCCCGGGCTTCAAGTCGGACACTTTCAATCTAGAAAGAGGTACGAGGCAAGGTTGTCCTCTATCTCCCTTGCTATTTAATCTACCTTTAGAGCCCTTGCTACACACACTGGAACAGACACAGATTTACAAAGGTATCCAGATAGGGGAAAGGGAAATGTAGTCGACGGCCTTCGCAGATGACATTCTTCTTTTTATGGGCTCGCCAGGAACCCAGCTAAGTAAAGTCTTGGAGTTACTGGGGCACTTCAGCTCTTTCTCTGGCTATCACATTAACAGGGATAAATGTGAGCTATTCTGGCTGGGTTCTGGATCACTCATGGAAACAGCAGCAGTCAAGGCAACAGGTATCAAGGTAGCGAGGCAAAGCATCAAGTACTAGGGCATTAGAATTGAGCAAGTTCCAGCATCAATATACAAGCAAAACTACCCTCCACTCTTTAAAAAGATCAAAACGGAACTCCGGAATTGGCATGACTTACCCTTATCTCTCTTGGGGAGAGTACATTTAATTAAAATGATTTCATTTGCCCGTCTCCTATACCCTCTTCAGACCATACCTATTTTAATCAGACATGAAGATATAAGATCATTCAATAAATTGGTCTCAATCTTTCTGTGGAAGGGGAAAAGCCGAGAATAGCCTTAGTAAAGTTACAAACCCGTAAGGCGAAGATAGGATTAAATATGCCTAATTTAAGAGGCTATAATATAGCATGCCTAACCAGGCACGTCCTGGATTGGATCCATAAAACAAATTATTACTCTGACTGGGCCTTGAAGGAGAACCTAGCGGGGGAAAAATTAAATAGCTTGCTACACACGCATCATGCCTGTACTAATGCTATTTCGAAACACTCAATACTCTTTAGAGACACCATAGTTGCATGGAGGGAAATAAGAAAAAGGTTTGAGTTATCTCACCAGATATCTAAATATCTGCCAATCTGGGAACATTTGGAGTTCCCAATGGGGAAAAATCACAGATGGTTTGAAAAGTGGATTACCAAAGGGATATCGATAACTCATTTGTTCCATCCAACAGAAAATAGATATAAATCCTTTGACAAAATCAGAAGAGACTATGACATTCCTAGCTCGCAGGTCACGCAGTATTTACAGATTAAATCTTTCTGCTCCGCTAGATTGCGAGACATTCGGAGAGAAAGAAGTAGGAATGAGTTTGATGGGCTGGTAGGGGCAGGAACCCAAAGAAAGTCCATTTCAGAAATTTATTCTAACATCAGGGACAAATATGTCAAGGTTAATGCGGGGGACTGCTTCAAGAAATGGAGTCATTGGTTAAATTACGGTGATATAGACACGGAAATTGTAAGGGGATGGAACATGATATGCAAACATGTTATTAGTGAGTCATGGAGAGAAACTTATTTCAAAAATGGCTCACACAGCCATTTATGCATTTGACATTCTTCCCACACCGGGATTCCCAAACAGGATCACGTCCTGCCCAAAATGCTCAGAGCCTAGGACCAATCTGTATCATGGTCTTTGGACATGCCCCAGATTAGAATCATACTGGACGGAAGCAAGAGACCTACTGGAGTCCCTTGGGGTGGAACAAATTCCTTTCTCTCCACTACTTTTCATTCAACATGGTCAGGCTGATATTGAAAGCCCATCAGATGCACAGGGAATGCGGAATTTCCCAGCTATTGTACATATCATCCTGCTGGTTGCCAAACGTTGCTTATTGACTAAATGGCTTGACCCAGATACACCCACAATCAACATGGTGATAGAGCAAACCAAAAAATACGCGATAGCTGATCAGATCCATACAGAGCGCCATAAGGAAAAATGTAAAAAAAAATTTCAGAAAGTGGAGGGCGTTTTTGAGAAATTCTGCTCCCCGTACGAAATTAATAAATTGGTGGACGCATTCCAGCTCACCAGCTGGTTCCTAATGGAAGCCATGGATGGATCATTAGGGAGACTACAACAGCAACCCACAGTAACCAGCCCTAGATGAGATATAAACCCCGTCACGTTAGAGTGCACCCCTCCCCCCCGGGTATTCCCCCTCGCACGGACCGTCGGGTTGCTCACCCCTGTCTCTGGGCTCACAAGTACACAAACTCGAGCAACCCAATGTGGTTTGATTAAATGCATTGATTTCTGGCTATTTTCCTTTGTTTAGTTTGATTGTATGGTTTATTTCTTGTTATCTTTGTAACTGTCTTTCCATGTACACATCTTGCATTCTTTGATCATCAATCGTATGATCTTGCTGTGTTTTGATTGTTACGGGAACAGAGTTCAAGTCACATTTGGTATAATGGACATTAGAAGATTTTGAGACAGAACGCTAGCTATTCCATTTCTTTTCTTTTCCTCTTCCTTTTGCTAAAAGATCATGCATGCATCGTTATATATATGTCATAAATAGTGTAAAAATGGTATTCTCTCTGTAACACCTACTTTGAAACGCATTGTAAAATGTACTTTGTTCTTTAAATCTTTCATGTTACTAATGAGATACTTAATAAAATGTTTGTTTAAAAAAAAAAAAATGGACGTCAACCGTACGGACACAACAGTGCACCTTTGGGATGGGCGGCGTGTATACGTTATGATCTGCACGTTTTGTGATGAGACCCTATCTCAACAGAGCAGCCTCCATTTTGGTCACTACTGAAGCAGTTGTATGTCAGTTCTGTGCGACCTCTGCTTGCTGCAGCTGAATGAGGTCATTTTTGCTTACATGGCTGAACACTACAATGTGCTACCAGTGAAAAATACAAAAACCACCCCAGCCATGCACTCTAGGCAAGAGGCAGCCACTGCTTAACCTAAGAGACAGCAAGAAGTCACTGCTGGTCTCCTGTGATTAAGGAATTACAACTCCCAGCCTCCCCTGCAGGCTGAATGCTGGGAGCTGCAGTTCCCTGACTACTTCCTGTCCTGTGTCCTCAGACACCTTCCCACTCTGTGCCTCGGGAGTGCGCCTGCGCAGTTTGCAGGATGTCGTCGCGGACGCGGACGCCATCACGTGCTCTCTTTCCTTGCTGGGACGTAGTGCTGATTGACAAGCGCGGCAGCCAATCGATGAGGAGGAGGCGTGGTCAACGTCCTTGTATGCAACATGGGGGTCAGACTGGAGATATTCAGGGTAAATACCCCGTGTGTTACCTGTGATGGGAGCCGGCGGGGGCGACGTGTGACGGCAATGGGCGGAAGGAAGAGTCGTCATGGAGGTCACGTTACTGTGCGGATGATCACTACAATTCCCAGCATGTCCCACAAGAAGTTGTTGTGTTACTATAGAGGAAGAACCGCAGGGAATGCTGGGAGTTGTAGTGCCAGAGCTGCCCAAAACCTGCAGAGTCTGTAACAAAGCATGATGGGGGTTGTAGTGTCTATAGCCCAAGAACTGCAGAGTCTGTAATAGAGCATGATGGGGGTTGTAGTGTCTATAGCCCAAGAACTGCAGAGTCTGTAATAGAGCATGATGGGGGTTGTAGTGTCTATAGCCCAAGAACTGCAGAGTCTGTAATAGAGCATGATGGGGGTTGTAGTGTCTATAGCCCAAGAACTGCAGAGTCTGTAATAGAGCATGATGGGGGTTGTAGTGTCTATAGCCCAAGAACTGCAGAGTCTGCAATAGAGCATGATGGGGATAGTAGTGTCTATAGCCCAAGAACTGCAGAGTCTGCAATAGAGCATGATGGGGGTTGTAGTGTCTATAGCCCAAGAACTGCAGAGTCTGCAATAGAGCATGATGGGGGTTGTAGTGTCTATAGCCCAAGAACTGCAGTGGGGAATGCAGGGAGTTGTAGTGCAGATTCTATATTGAGCATGCTGGGTGTTGTAGTATCACAACAGCTTTAGAAGTGTAAGTTCTGTAATGGGACATAATAGTTGTTATAGTATCTTTTGAACTGTAGATTCTATAATAGAGTGTTTTGGGAGTTGTAGTGTCCATGGTTCCAGAACGGCAGGCCCTGTAATGGGACATGATGGGGGTTGTAGTGTCCATGGTTCCAGAACTGCAGGCTCTGTAATGGGACATGATGGGGGTTGTATTGTCCATAGCTCCAGAACTGCAGGCCCTGTAATGGGGCATGATGGGGTTGTAGTGTCCATGGTTCCAGATCGGCAGGCTCTGTAATCGTACTTGATGGGGGTTGGTGTGTCCATATCTCCAGAACTGCAGGCTCTTTAATTGGAATTGATGGGGGTTGTAGTGTCCATAGCTCCAGAACTGCAGGCTCTTTAATGGGACATGATGGGGGTTGTAGTGTCCATAGCTCCAGAACTGCAGGCTCTGTAATGGGACATGATGGGGGTTGTAGTGTCCATAGCTCCAGAACGGCAGGCTCTGTAATGGGACATGATGGGGGTTGTAGTGTCCATAGCTCCAGAACGGCAGGCTCTGTAATGGGACATGATGGGGGTTGTATTGTCCATAGCTCCAGAACTGCAGGCTCTGTAATGGGACATGATGGGGGTTGTAGTGTCCATAGCTCCAGAACTGCAGGCGCGGTAAAGGGACATGATGGGGGTTGTAGTGTCCATAAGCTCCAGAACGGCAGGCTCTGTAATGGGACATGATGGGGGTTGTTGTGTCCAAAGCTCCAGAACTGCAGGCCCTGTAATGGGACATGATGGGGGTTGTAGTGTCCATAGCTCCAGAACGGCAGGCTCTGTAATGGGACATGATGGGGGTTGTTGTGTCCATAGCTCCAGAACTGCAGGCTCTGTAATGGGACATGAGGGGGGTTGTAGTGTCCATAGCTTCAGAGTGGCAGGCTCTGTAATGGGGCATGATGGGAGTTGTTGTGTCCATAGCTTCAGAGTGGCAGGCTCTGTAATGGGGCATGATGGGAGTTGTTGTGTCCATAGCTCCAGAACGGCAGGCTCTGTAATGGGACATGATGGGGGTTGTAGTGTCCATAGCTTCAGAGTGGCAGGCTCTGTAATGGGGCATGATGGGAGTTGTTGTGTCCATAGCTTCAGAGTGGCAGGCTCTGTAATGGGGCATGATGGGAGTTGTTGTGTCCATAGCTCCAGAACGGCAGGCCCTGTAATGGAGCCGAAGGGGATGCAGACATCCAGGGTGGATCTGTGTAGGGGTAGATGGTGCCCTGCAGCTTGGCACACTTGTCGCGGAGTCACGTCTGTGGCTGTATGGTATTCACCATTGACTTCTATAGGGATGACTGTCATGTGACTGCATAGCACTATGATTGTCGCCACTTGTAACCTTCCACCCGCATTATGTTATTTACAACCCTAGACAGAAATAAGAATGTTTCCATTCACTTTCAGCAAGCAGAGATCATGAAAATGGCAAAAAAGGAAAGATTTGCACACAAAGGGCAGAAATTCTTAAGATGATGCTTCTGTACATTGTGGTTATGCTAACAGGTTCACTCGCTGAGCCCGCTCCGAATGCTGCGAGGGCGCCTGTTAGTTACAGCTGAGACTCACTGCTAACAGCAGGGATCAGAGATGGCTCTTATTAAATTCAATTAAATTAAATTGTATTTTTCTTTGGGGCCCCCAAAGAAAAATACAACTTCTCTCCAGGGCTGTGGAGTCGGCAAGCCGAAGCCCCGACGCCTCAATTTCCCAAACCTCCGACTCCCTCATACACGGCGCATGTTTAAGTGATAAGTTTACTGTAGTAAAATGGTCCCATCAGGCTGTTTATCACCTTATGATACAATAATCAAGCTATTTAGGTAGAACAGACACTGACAAGCTAAAGGGTAACAATGATTTGATCTTTTGAACACTTGTGGGTAGAGTTGAAGAAAAAGCTGTATTTGTATCCAAGTCCAGTCTGCACCAACATTTTGGTCAAGACCTGCTTGAATCTGATCCAGAGCCCAGAAAGATTCAGGCAGTATTGAAAACCAAAAGGTGGATTTCCCAAACACTAACAAAATAATAAAAATTAACATTTTGATTTTTAGGAGCAAAACAGTAACAATGCAGTTAAAGAATCTGCAGAACTAAGCAGATGCTAAATACATACAAGTCGCATTTATGTATAAGATAGGCAAGATGACTGTATATAAAATTACAGTAGCCTCATGCACAAAGCTATAGTGGATGGTGAGATATGGAGCCTGAAAGTCACAAGTTCAAACCATTGTTACCATTTTGCTTGTCAGTGTAAAATATATTTATTGGATATGACTTTAGGACACAAAAAAATTGTAAATATGCAAAACCCTGCAGGAACATTTGTTGAGTCTGAATTTGTTCTGAGAAATAGTATTGCCTCCATCAGATCCTGCATACATGACCTCACATCTGATCTCATTATTTCCAGGCTAGAAAACGGCCTCTCTACACTAACTTGGTTTGGGGACAAAGCGGTGACCACAGGGGCAACATCTCTAACAATGTCAGGGTATAAAGGAATTGCCTCAGCCACAGTCAGGTCTGATGAATGGTTGATCTTCTACTTCTTTGAAAACAGGTGAATAATGTTGCTGGAATTTGTTTGCCCTGGAGCAGAATTTTTTTCCCCTGGGGCAGCGCTTTGCCTGCTCCATGTCATCAATTACACTCCTCATGTGATGAGGCTGAAGATATGGGAGCAGTAGCACTGGACAGACCCAATTCCTCTTGTTCTTTGCATCGAACTAACTGGACCAACTTATTATATATTTTGGGAGTCGGAGTCGGTCCATTTTATGACGACTCCGACTCCTGCAAAATAGCCACTGATTCCGACTCCACAGCCCTGATTCTCTCACACAAAATAAGCTCCCATATACAACTACATTACTGAGAAGATAAAAAAGTCCTGACCGTTGGGACTCAAGGGAGGCAAAAACTACAAAATTTAGCTGCGTCATTAAAGGGGTTGTGTGAGAAACCCCCCAAAAAACAAGAAAATATAGTGCAGTATTACTAGAGCAGTAAGGCTATGTTCACATGATGTACAGTACGCGCCACAGTACATCGTGTGTTTCAGGAGCTCGCGCTGATACGATCGCATTGTCCGAGCAGGGAGAGGAGGCGTAATTCATAGTTCTCTATGAGAACTATGAAATACTGTAATTTCGGCGCGCATCTCGCCCGTATTAGAACGCAAATACAACGTGAAATGTGCAGTGAAATTACCCCGTGTGAACATAGCCTAACTCTCTTCTTACAAATACTGTGTCAGACCTGCTGTTTCCAGCGCTGTGTCCCTTATTCTGTATGTGTCTGCAGTTTTAGAGTATTTAATGCTCAAATCTTATTCATGAGTAGGTGTTAGCCCCGCCCACCAAAGACTACCCCCACCCACCTGACCATTATTCACATGTTTCTACCTATTCAAAGTAATTAGGTTTATCAGTTGAGGTGGGCGGGGCTAGCCTCGGGTGGGCGGGGTTTGAAAAAACGGCCTCTTTGTTTGACTGTTTTCTGGCTGAAAACTGCAGATTTGAGCATTAAATACTCTAAAACTCCAGCATCTTACAGAGTAAGGGACACAGCGCTGGAAACAGCAGGTCTGACACCAGCTTGCGCTGCCCTCAGCAAGGGGGGCATAATCTTTGTGATTGGTTCCCTTTATGTTTTTTATTGTCCGTTGGCTAACAGGTTAGGCCTCGTTCACACGGCTTATTCTGTCACGTATTGGCGCCGTACTGC
This sequence comes from Phyllomedusa bahiana, assembly GCA_025379985.1. Classification (NCBI taxonomy): domain Eukaryota; kingdom Metazoa; phylum Chordata; class Amphibia; order Anura; family Hylidae; genus Phyllomedusa; species Phyllomedusa bahiana. The sequence goes on from JAODAL010000768.1 coordinate 246,499, forward strand.
GCGCCGGATTGCGCTTCAGTACGGCGCCAATCCGCGGCAGCAATTACGGTAATCCACTGCTCTCATTGAGAACAGTGGAATCCGTCGCTCCTCCCCGCTCGGCGAATCCGCCGCGGGGGGAGAAAGTGACATGCACATTTATTTACGACGCGGACGCGCCGTAAACAATGCCTTGTCTCAGGGGCCGCGAGCGGCGCCCCCGCCCCGCCCCTTATTCACGGCGGATTTGTGCGCTCAATACGGCGCACAAATCCGTCGGGAATAAGCCGTGTGAACATGGCCTTAAAGGGAAAGGGTTTTTTTCATTTCAAATATTAGCTTTCAACATGAAGGGACAGTTAGGCCATGTTCACACGGCTTAAAATGGGCCGTATTTCGGTCCGTAATTACGCGCCGAAGTGCGCCAATTACAGGCCGAAAACGGCCCATTCATTTACGGTAATTCACAAGTTCTCATAGAGAACTATGGATTACGTCTCCTCTCCCCGCCCGGCGAAGCCGCCGGGCGGGGAGATAATTGACATGTCACTTTCTAGCGGCGTATACGCGCCGCTAGCAGTGATAGTCAATGGGCCGGCGAAGTGCCGGCCCCCTGCTTACTCCCCGCTCCGCCCCGCCCCCGTCCACAGGCGTAATTGCGGGCGAAATTACGTCCCGCAATTAAGCCGTGTGAACATAGCCTTAAATGAAGACTTTTTCTAAATACATTGGTCAATAATTTTACTTTACTCATGAGATAAGAGACATTTTATCAGCTCTCTGAGTGCACACAGGTTTCTATGGTCACCTGCATACCAGGTGGATGTCTGATTAGCTGAAGCAGGGAGTAACGTCACCCCACTGACAGACTGACATTACAGCAAACTAATTATACCTAACATAAGGTGCATGTGCTGTAAGACTGAAAAACATGGCTTTATCTGTAATCTTGTTAGAGATTACAATCTCCTGCACTGTCAGAGTAACAGCTCCCTAGAAGTTGAATGTGCTGATTACTGCTGTAGAACCACCCACAGCCTGAGCCGACAGAGTGAGTGCAAAACTGCTAAAACTAAGTGAAGTAGCATGGTGAGAACAACCACTTTAACTTTGTATTTTGGACTGCAGGTTGCACCGTCCAATAATTCAAAAACCCATCTGACAATCCAACACCTATCGGACCCACAATTGTCTAACTATAAAACGTCATGTAGCTTTTTACTGCAGTCACATGGCAGCGTAGGAACTTCTTTCTCACAAGTGTCATGTCCTATCTTCCCCTCTAGATGGCGCTATATTTGACGTTCCCTGTGACAATGTTCTGGATCTCTAATCAGCCGGAATACTTTGAAGAATATATAGTAAAACGTAAGGTAAGACCTGGAGGTGTAAGCGGTGGGCATCGCTTTTTGGCAGCTGTCCAGTACTAGTGATCTTATGTGGATTCGTATTATCATCTCCATCACTATATACAGTTGAAACCAGAAGTTTCCATACACAATATAAAAAGCCCCATCTGCAGGTTTCTCTCACTATCTGACCTGAATCAGAATAAACCTTCCCCGTTTTAGGTCAATTAGGAACCAAAATTATTTATATTTGCCAAATTACAGAATGAGACACAGAATTTCTAAGGAATTTTTATTACTTTCTGCCAAGTCAAAAGTTTCCATACATTTCATTAGTATTTGGTAGCTTTGCCCTTAACCTGTATGACTTGGGTCAATCGTGTTGGATCCTTCCACAAGCTTCTCACAATAGTTGATACAAATGTTGGCTCATTCCTCCTGACAGAACTGGTGTAACTGAGCCATGTTTGGAGGTCATCTTGCTCGCACCTGCCTTTTCAGCTTTGCCCATAAATTTCCAATAGGATTGAGATCAGGGCTTTGTGAGGCCACTCCAAAACATTGACTTGGTTATCCTTAAGCCACTTTGCAACCAGTTTGGCAGTAGCTTCGGGTCATTGTCCATTTGGAAGCCCCATTTCTGCCCAAGCTTTAACTTCCTGGCTGGTGTCTTGAGATGTTGCTTCAGTATTGCCACATAATCTTCTTTACTCATGGTGCCATCTATTTTGTGAAGTGCACCAGTCTCTCCTGCAGCAAAACAACCCCACAACATGATGCTGCCACCTCCCTGTTTCATGGTTTGGATGGTGTTCTTAGGCTTCCAAGCTTCTCCCTTTTTCCTCCGAACATAATTATAGTCATTATGGCCAAACAGTTCAATTTAAGTTTCGTCAGACCACAGGACATGTCTCCAAAAATGTAAGTCTTTGTTCCTGTGTGCATTTGCACACATTAATCTGACTTTTATATATTTCCTTTGGAGTAATGGTTTCTTCCTGGCAGAGTAGTCTTTTAGCCCATGTTGATGCAGTACTTGTTTCACTGTGGATAATGACACAATCTTACCTGCCTTTGTCAGCATCTTCACAAGGTCTTTTGTTTTTGCTTTTGGGTTGATATGCACATGTCGGACCAAAGCACATTAATCTCTGAGACACAGAATCCGTCTCCTTCCTAAGCAGTATGATGGCTGGACATTACCATCTTGTTTGTACTTGCATATAATTGTTTGTACAGATGAACGAGGCAGCTTCAGGTACCTGGAAATTGCACCCAAGGATAATCCAGACTTGTGCAAGTCCACAATTCTCTTCCTGATATCTTGGCTGATTTCTTTAGACTTTCCCATGATGTTACACACAGAAGCAGTGTGGCTCTGGTGTGCATTTAAAAAGCATCCACAGGTGTGTCTCTAATTAACTCCGATGTTGCCAATAGAAGCTTCCAAAGACATGACCTCATCATATGGGCTGTCCCAAATTATTTAAAGGCAGAGTAATCCTAGTGTATGGAAACTTCTGACTTTGCAGAAAATAATAAAAATGCCTTAAAAATTCTCTCTCTCATTATTCTCCATTTGGCAAATATAAATAATTCTGGTTCCTAAATGACCTAAATCGGGGAAGGTTTATTCTGATTTCATGTCAGAGAGTGAGAAAAACTGCAGATGTGTCTTTTTATATAGTGGATGGAAACTTCTGGTATCAACTGTAGCTCTTTGCTAGCAGGAGATGGTGCAGGTGTTCTGGTGCCACCCCCTTCTAATGTAGATGTGTGCAGAACTTGAGATCTTTGCCGGCTTTTTTTATGCTCATCCCGGCTTTTTCTTTGCCTGATGAAGACTTGGTGAGTCATGATGTTGCTGTAAGATGCTCTAATAGTCCTCTAATTACTAATATGCAATAGCGCCACTTACTGGTTCTGAGTGGAGCAGCAACAAAATAAAAGCCTCTAACCCTTTTCCGACGCAGGCTATTTTTTTCGTTACTTTTGTTCCCCCGCCATCTTTTCGGTCTACATAGACAAACGAGGGCTTGTTTTTTTGTAGGACAAGATATACTTTTTTTTTTTTTAATTGACAATTTTTATTGATTTTTCAATTATTGTGACAAAACAAGTAAAACAACAGTGCAAATTGACACCTGAGAAGTATAGTACACGTATAAGGCATGTGTGAATCAGGCATTTAACATATGCAATCAAACCTAAACGGAAGGAACATTGAGGCTGCGAAGTAGACAAGGCTTACATGGTTACTCATTAAGCCATACATCAACGACTTCCACCCTCATCAAACAGAAACAGCCTAAAACTAATAGACGCACGCCCTGAGACCAAGGGGGTAAGGTGGAGTGGGGGCGGTGGAAAGAAGGGAGGGGTCTGGTCAAGATGGTCCAACAAGCTGGTGCATGTCCCATGCGGGCCAGATTTTTCAAAATAATCCATTTTGTCATGGAGCAGGGCAGTTAGAAACTCCATTCGCCGTGTTTCTGCGAGCCTCTGACAGAGATCCCCTCTACTTGGTGGCGCGGTCTGTCTCCATCTACCTGAAATTAGGCACCTGGCTCCTGTGAGGATATGTAACATAAGTTTGGAATCCTGTTTAGATAAACCCTTGACCGGCCCACTCAGTAAATAGGTGAGAGGGTCCAATGGGATCCTCACCCCCAAAACCTCAGCTATAAGCTCCCTGACCTGTGACCAAAAGGGTTGAATAATCGGGCAATCCCAAAAAATATCTGGCAGCGTACCCACTGAGGAGCAACATCGCCAGCATACCGATGGAGCTGGGGTTCCATTTGTGCAGGACCTCAGTGTATGGTACCAAAATAATAGTATTTGTATAGATTTTCTTTATGCTGGATACATACTGAGGATTTCGCCGCTGCATTCCAGATCACCTGCCATGAGGAGAAGGGTATTTCCCGACCTAAGTAGCTTTCCCACTTGGCCATGTATCTGTGTGTGGGGGGTTCAGCAGAGGGCGGGTCTGAGAGAATGGAGTAGATTGTAGAGCTGAGGCCCTTAGTATTGTGACCCGCTTTACAAAGCTGCTCGAAGGAGGTCGGGATCGAGAGGGTAGATGTGCCAAACATGGAGGACATGAGGTGAGTTATCTGGAGGTAATGAAATCGGGATCTCTCAGGGAGATTATAGTCCCTCTGAAGGGTGTCAAACGGAATCAGCCTCCTGTCTCCTGCCCTAGCAACATCCACAAACCGGAATAACTCATGCCCCAGCCACGGTCTTGCTACAAATCCAGATGAGCCAGCAGGGAAAAGGGGTGTGCACAAAAAGGAGGCCATAGGTGAAGCTTTGGAAGCTAACTGAAATCTGGTCCTGCACTGATTCCATATCTGCCACGTAAACTTGATTGGACCCAATAGGTATCCCAGTGAGGGGAGAGGCTTCGAATGCCATAGAAGTGCATTGGGGTGGATGGGTGCAAGCCACAGCTTTTCTATCTCCATCCACTTGGTATATGCTCGGAGGGATGACCAAGCTGGGATACAACGCAAGTGGGTGGCCCAATAGTAGTTGAGGATATTCGGAACCGCCAGTCCCCCACGCCGCCTACTAGCCATCATAACACTTTTGGCCACCCTATGCCTGCCCTGGGCCCATATGAATCTTAGGATAGCTGCCTGTATGGAGCGTAGCTCACTCAGCGGGACCATTACCGGGAGAGTCTCGAATAGGTAGAGGAGTTTTGGTAAGATGGACATTTTGACCGAGTTAATTCTACCTAGAAGAGAGAGGGGAAGGCGATGCCACCTAGAGAGTGTATCTTTCAATTCTTTGAAAAGTGGGGGGGGAATTAGCGCTATAGAGGGAGGGATAGTGGTCCGTTATCTGGATGCCCAGGTATTTGAGCGATTGAGTTTGCCACTTGTAGGAGTAATTATTTTTGAGGGAGGATAAAACCTCAGGGTCATGTTGATTGGGAGGGCCTCTGTCTTTGAGGTGTTGATCTTATATCCCGAGAGGGTCCCAAATTCAGCAAGGAGTGCATGAAGGGAAGGTAACGTGGTGTGTACGTCAGTCAGGGTCAACAAAACATCGTCCGCGAAGAGGGACAATTTAAACTCCTTATCCCTAATCTTTATGCCCTTGATATCTGGTTGAGCCCTAATTGCCGCTGCAAGAGGTTCTATGCACAACGCAAAGAGGAGTGGGGAGAGTGGGCAGCCCTGTCTAGTACCATTTTTAATTCCAAAGGTATCGGAAATATAGTGAGGGAGTTTAATGGACACCGAGGGAGAAGAGTATAAACCTCTGACTGTCGCCAGGAAGGGACCAGAGAACCCGTATGCCGAGAGAGCCTCAAAAAGGAACGGCCACAGCAGCCTATCAAAGGCCTTCTCAGCATCTAGGCTGAGGAGTAAGGCCTGCTGCGCATGGTGGTTAACAGCATCCACTAGGTTAGGACAAGATATACTTTTTAATGGTGCCATTGACTGCACCGTAGAAAATACTGGAAAACCGAAAATAAATTCTATGTAGGGTGAAATGTGAAAAAAACATAATTGCGACATTTTAGCGGGGGTTTTGTTTTTATGGTTTTCACTGTTCGGTATTATTGACCCGTTATTTGCATTCTGCAGGTCGGTGATTCACAAAAAAATAAAAAAACCTTCTCCATTTTTTACGTTGCAGCGTTTCTACGTTTTTACGTTTCTCGTTGCAGCGTTTTTACGTTTCACGTTGCAGCGTAATTTTCTGCAACCAATAACTTTTTTCTTTTTCCATGTACAGACCTGAGTGAGGCTTGTTTTTTTGCAGGCTGAAGTGTAGTTTTTATTGGTATTGTTTTGGGATAGAAGCGTCTTTTTGATCACTTTTTATTACAATTTCTTGGGGATGTGAAATAAACCAAGATAACCACAATTTTGGCTTTGGGAATTTTTTTTTTTTGTTCTTCTACGGTGTCCAGGATAAATGATGTTAGATTTTAATAGATCCGACCTTTGCCGACTAAGGGCGAAATGTCCCAATACGCAAGTGCCGGTTTTTGGTCTATTTTGCGCCAAATACTCTTGACGCCGTATTCTTGATGTAAATAAACTGTAACATATCAAAACTAGGTGCATTATACACCGGGCAAGACACAATGTAATGCGCCTAAAAAGGCGCATTACATATAATAACAATAATACGCTGTGCGGCTCCATAACACAATTCGCTTTTTTAGGTGCATTACATATACTAGAAATGATCCGTTATGCAGTGCGCCCATTGAGGTGCATTACTTACACTACCAATGACACGCTATGTGCCGCGATTTGCGCAGTGCGTCTTTTTAGGCTCATTGGGTTTACTATGCAAGGTATACCAGGCGCCAGATTTTTGAGAGGATCGGACGTTCAGGCACATTTTACACTGATTTAATGCACCTAAAAACTGCCGCGGCGACGCCAATTTTTGGACATGTCGCCCTAAGTGATGACAATTATGTGTTACTTTTTTTTATTATTATTATTTTTTATTTGTAAAACTGCAAAACGGGGGTGTTTTGAAATTTTAATATTCTTTATTATTTTTTATATTTTTTTTTGTTAGACTTGTACTTGATCACTACGGGGCTCGATCACTTACATACACAATGCAGAAAGGTGTACAAAGATTGTGCTCCTATTACTTCCTGCCATGGCAGCTATGGAAGCCTTCATGAGGCTTACAGCCCGCATGGCAACCGTTCGGCACCCTGCGATCTCATCGCAGGAAGAAGAGGATGATTGGGGGAAGAAACGGTGCAAAGTAGTCTCCGATCCCTGGTGCCATGTATAGAGCAGCAATTTTCGAGACTTGCCACAAATTCTCAATGGGGTTTAGGCTTCACAGCAGGGATGGTGTGTTCAGGGTGATGTGCAGGGTTGGCTTTCCTCCACACATAGCATTTGCCATTTTGGTCTCTTCTGCCCAGAGCCCCTTCTCCCACATGCTTGCTGTTTCCCCTGTATACCTTTCTGCTTGCTTTCAAAAATGACTTTCTTCTTGCCACTCTTCCATAAAGGCCAGATTTAGGGAGTATGCAACAAATAGTTGCCTTGTGGATAGATTCTCCCACCTGAGCTGTGGATTTCTGTAGCTCCTCCAGATCCTTCTCGAATTAGTGCTCTCTTTGGGCTGTCAGTTTAGGTGGACGGCCATGTCTTGTTAGATTAGCAGTTGTGCCATACTCCTCCCATTTACGAATGACTGATTGAACAATGCTCTGTGAAATGTTCAGAGCTTGGGCTATGTTTTTTAAACCTAACCCTGCAATACACTTTGCCACAACTTTATACCTGTCTGGTGTGTTCCTTGGTTTTCACGATGCTGCTTGTTCACTAATGTTCCCTCCTGAGGCCTTCACAAAACAGCTTTAATTATACTGGGAATAAATGGCATACAGATGTGCTCTATTAACTAATGAGGTGACTTCTAAAGGCAATTGGTCACACTGGATTTTATTAAGGGGGATCAGAATACAGAGGGGCTGGATATATATACACGCCACACTTTTTTCAGTTTTTAAATTTGAAAAAGCACAAATCATTTTCTTTACACTTCAGAAAGGTGTTGCTCTTATCACACAAAACACATCAGGGTATGTTCACACAACGTCATTTCGGCGCGTATTTGCGCTCTCATACGAGCGAGATGCGCGCCGAAATTACGGTAAACCACGGTTCTCGTAGAGATCTATGGATTACGCCTCCTCTCCCCGCTTCGTAACCATCGAATCAGATATACACGCTCGGGCGAGTAAGTGGCATTCAATTCATTGCGGTGAAAATGCACCGTGAGGTATTGAATGTTCAATGGGGCGGCGGGACGCGATGCTCAGCGGGACTCCCAACTCACCCGCCGTAATTGCGGCCATACTGTACACCGTGTGAACATAGCCTTAAGTTTGTGGCTGTAACGTTTATAAATGAGGAACAGTTTAAGGGGTAGGAAGACTTTTGTAACCCGCTTTATAAACATGTAAAGTCACGCACAGGTGCAGAGTTATCCATAGGGTCGCATTCATACCCTGCTACAAAGCCATACTACTCAGGAACAATAGGTAATCCGCCTCGATCAGGCCGATCTTGGCAGGCTCATGCATGCTGCCATATAGCCACTCAGTTGTAATAGTGCTGTCACAGAGTGTGTAAGCCCCCTGCTTGTGGATATACCTGTTTGGGGGGTGAATTAATTAAATAAGCCATAGGTGACATATGCACCATGTTGCCGCTGCACTGTAATGGAGAGCCCGTGTTTTATGGGTGCGGGCTCCTTGGCGTCTTCACATACCCTTGACGCACTGCTGATCTTAATTAAAGATGAGGGCACAGAGCCAGCTTCTCCGCCTGTAGCAAACACAGCCACACCCCTGGGTGCACCTCAGGACTGAGATGTCTTATTAGCAGACCCAGCTACATGTCGTCTCCCACTACTTCTACATACCCCAGATTGTTACCAATACCACCTAGATCACAGGTGTCAAAACTGGCGGCCTTCCAGTGCTGCGGAAACTACAAATCCCTTCTTATTCTTCTTTATATACAATGACATTTCATATCTATCTATAAAACAGTGGGCATGATGGGAGTTGTAGTTTCCCAACAGATGGAGGGCCGCCGTTTGACACCCCTGACCTAAATCTGTGCAGTGCTCATAGTCAGTGAATGAGAGTGAAAGGATTTGTCGGATACGTCTCTATAATTTAGAGATGATATCTATGCTGTGGCCTGCTCCTGTGAAGGATGCCTCGAAATCACAACCATGTCTAATCACCAGTTGGCCCCACCTGATTGACTCTTGTGGTACTGGGGGGGGAGTAGTTGCACTCACTACCACATCACAATTGGGGTATGTTCACATGATGTACCGCGGCGCGTACAGTACGTGCCACAGTACTCCCGAGGCACAGGGGGGCGGCCCCATTGACATTCATTACTCGCGGCGCATAGTTCTCTATGTGAGCTATGGATTATCGTAATTTCGGCGCACATCTCACCCGTATTAGAGCGCAAATACGACGCAAAATGACGCCGAAATTACCCCGTGTGAACATAGCCTTTAGGGAAAGTTCACGCAATGGATTTTGGCTGCGGATTTTGCATCTAAATCCAATTACAATCTGTTCCCCGTTGTTTTAAGTGGGAATCCGGGTCAGTGCTGATGGCGTGAAATTTCCTGATGCCGATTTCAATTTTCTCCATCGCGGAAAACAACAATTGACGTCATGTCTTTGAAAAAGAATCTGCTCAGATTCCATGTCGGACAGCCGAAACACAGGTTACCTCATTTAAATGGGGCCAAGCTACGACAAAATAAGTGATGAAATTCTCTGCTGCATTTTACAGCCTGCATCTAAAATCCATGTAGAAAGGTAAGGTTTTGCTGATTCCAGGTTGGATTTCTGCGCTATTGTGTGAACCTTCCCTCAGGATAACGGGGTATAAATAATGATGTAAGTTATACTGACTAGGATTCTGCAGAATGGTCATTGATCTAAATATTTATTCCCACTGCCAGATTGAGGAATTTCCCCCCCCCCTAAAATGATGTTAAAGAACAGAGTGCAATGTCAACTCAGCCTGCATCTAAGGCCAGCAGGAATTTTTTTTGGCGTGCATTAAAAGAGGCATGGACTCACGGGACAGGGATGTAATATTACTGCTGTGTAAAGCATTGGGAGCGGCTGCATCTGGAATATGCTGTTCAGTTCTAGGCTCCAGTTTATAGATGGGATGTAATGGAGCTAGAGAGAGTGCAAAGACGAGCAACCAAACTTAAAAGGGGAGGAGCATCTTGGGTATGAGGAAAGGTTAACGCGGTTGTCTCATACAATGATTGCTGCTCTTCTATGTTAAAATCTTGCAAAAAAAGTCACTTAGCAATATAGTCTATTAACTGTGTCCTACCCTTTTCTGAGATTATCCACTCCGTGTACTGGGTGCCTCAGCTTCTCAGGGCATAATAGCTACACGAACAGATTTTGATCTTTCCTGATAGGCTGGCAGTTCCGGTTGTATAGCTAAGGACCTGGCTTCTAGCTGCTGAACTAGTAGAAGCAGAATCACGCACCTGAATTCAAAATGAAACAAGAAATCTGGCTCTGAGGTAAGATTGAATCATGTCGTGAGGAAACCCTTTAAAAGTATTAAACTTATTTAGTCTTGAGAAAAGCGCAGGTCGGGGAGACATGTTCTTTATATAAATGCCCCCTACAAACAGTGTTGGGGAACGCTTATTTCATGGCAAAACCCCCTTAAAGGGACAAGGGGACACTTCCTTTTTCCCCCACCATTCCCCTTTTTTTTATTTTTTCGCCCCCCCCCCCCCCACACCCCCCCCCCTTTTTTTTTTTTCCCCCTTTTTTTTTTTTTCCCTTTTTCCCCAATCCACCCTCCCCCCCCCACCCCCCCCCCCACCCCCTCCCCCCCCCACTTCACCTGGAGAACAAAGGATTAATATCTGGAAGAGAAACTCCTTCTTCACATGAGACTGTGAATCTGTGGAATAGACCTTCACTGAGGAGCTGGTCACAGCAGGAACATTGAGGGTTCACACAAAGGCTTCTAGATACCACTTACTAATAAATAGTAATATACATTATGTAGCGGTATTAAAACATCTGGATCCAGTTGATGGAACTTTGGATGAGGAATGAAATCTTCCTTTAGGGCAGATTGGTTCTTGCCTCATGGGTTCCAAAGTCTTCATCAGTAGGGGAAACAAAGCGTAAATATTCCCTCTAGCCCTCCCGTCATCCACATCTTTTCCCACCGTTGGTCGAACTTGATGGACACGTCTTTTTTTCAACTTTACTAACTTCTACCAATTGGCTTCCCCCCGAGAGTGGTCTCTGCTGGCGGCCCCCCCTCCCGAGAGTGGTCTCTGCTGGCGGAGGCCTCCACCGAGAGTGTTTCCAGCTGGCGGGGACTCCACCGAGACGTGGTCTCCGCTGGCGGGGCCTCCCGAGAGTGGTCTCCGCTGGCCGGGCTCCCCGTGAGTGGTTTCTCCGCTGGCGGGAGCTCCCCGAGAGTGGTCTCCGCTGGCGGGGCCTCCCCGAGAGTGGTCTCCGCTGGCGGGGCCTCCCCGAGAGTGGTCTCCGCTGGCGGGGCCTCCCCGAGAGTGGTCTCCGCTGGCGGGGCCTCCCCGAGAGTGGTCTCCGCTGGCGGGGCCTCCCGAGGAGTGGTCTCCGCTGCGGCGGCCTCCCCGAGAAAGTGGTCTACCGCTGGCTGGGCCTCCACGGTCGTTGTCTCCGCTGGCGGGGCATCCCGAGAGGTGGTTCTACCGCCGCGCTCCCGTTTTAAACACTGGCGATAAAAATAGCGCAAAAAATAATAGCAATGACTAGAGAATCCATATAGGAAATATTCTGCCGTGTTGATTGCAGTGGAAACCTTGGGAGATGTATATGTTATTGCAGCGCTAGTTCCATATGGTTATGTATTAAAAAAATTTATTCTCCTAATTTTTTTTTTTTTTTTTTGTATTCCAGAGAGAAATTTATCCCCCGGAACAGGATGACCAGGTAGCACCAGTGTTTTGGACAGAACCACAAAGGGGCTCGACGTTCTAGTTAGGGGGTCAAATCAGTGTATTGAATGACACGTGCCAGAGAAGAATCACGAAAGGACAGCCTGCAGTCCAGTGAACGCTTTGTGTATCTTTATTGTGCAGCATAGGTTATATAGACGGCTTTGTACATGCTGTGTGCAAACATTCTATAGGCAACATGTAACATATTTCCATTCTTTCGATTCGTTCTCCTTATCAGTATATTTTATTGCCCACCCTTCTCTTTGTTCTAAGTGAAGAAAGTATAGTGGAGTCAGCTGGCCATCTTTGTTTTCAGTTACTTCTTCAAACAACAGGGATGTGCTTGGACACAGGTTGCATCTTGGGATGATATAGACATTTCACCACTACCATTATTCCCATTAAACTCAGCCATCTGCATGAACCTGTGCGTGCATATACACTGGGGAGCATGCATTTACTTATGTGGCAGTCCTGTCTCATGATGAGGCCCATCACTATATATATATTTATATTGTGGCAGAGTGACCTTAAGTGGTCACATGTTGCTGCCACTTGATGCAGACACGCCACTGAGGACCTGGTTTCAGTAGGGGAAGCCAGTTATTTTGTCAGTAGCCATAGGTTGCTGACACGTGTACCTAGTGTGGCTGATACTCAGCTATTTATGGGCTTCTGGGCCGACTTTTCTTGGCACGGCTTATAGACCTTGGGTGGGTGGCTGTTCCTGTGCTCCAGGACAGGCTTTTGGTGGGTCCCTGGAGGCCTATTAAAAGCCTACTACGCCAGGTGATAAGGGGACGTGGTCTGCTACCTGGCAGTGGAGCAGTATTGGAGTTGGAGAGAGGCTCTGGCTCCAGAGGCTTGAGAGAAGCCAGAAACCATTAGGAGACTGGGTAAAATAGTGGGAAGGTGTTTTGTGGGTCTGGATAATAGGTCCCGACCACTGATAGACAGGGTCTGTAAGGGTATGTTTACACGGCTTATTTTGGGGCGCATTTCGCCACGTATTGAGAGCTACTGCGCCTCTAATAACGAACTCGAAATGCGCCCCACATCTTTACAGTAATCCACAGTTCTCGTAGAGAACTATGGATATACGCCTCCATTCCTGCGTATAAATACGACTCATATTGTAAGCCCAGGGGAGATAATTGACGTAATTTATTCACGGCGCTTACACGCGGCGAGTAATGACAGTCTATGGGGCCGCCGTTCTGCTGGCCCTCCCGCGCTGCGTTGGGCGCAACTCCCGAACACCCAGCTTAATTGCGGGGCATACTGTTTTTACTGTAGGCCCCGCAGTTAAGCCTGTGTGAAGATACCCTAAGGCTATGTCTACCACAGTTAAAAATGGGACGTTTTTCAGTCCGTAATTACTCGTACTGCGCGAACTTCGGCTGGAATCCGTCCCAGTCATACGGTAATCTATCAGTTTCATAGAGATCTATGGAATACGTCTCCTCTCCCCGCCTCGGCGAATCACGCGCCGGGGGGAGATAAGTGACATGTCATTTTCTTAGCGGGTATACGCCGCCCGCTAGTAATGTTAGTCTATCGGGGCTAGGTGACGGCCCCACCGCTCACGCCCGTAACCCACGCCGTAATAGCAGGGCGTAATTAGCCCCGCAATAAGCAGTGTGAAATAGCTAAGAGAGTTTAGTCAGAGGCCTGATGGCCTGAGCTTATTTGTATTTTATTTGTTCCATGCTCCTGTGCCTAAATGAATTTTAAAGGTGTTGGAATGTTGGTGTGCCATTAACCACTTGCCAAAAGCGGTGATCTGTGAGCTAATGACCCCTGAGACTGTCCAATTTGGCGTTCGGATGAGAGTGAGTCTCACAAACGGTGGAGGTGTGCGTCAGGCAAAATTGGCACATTCACCGAATTGAGCAGTAGCACAAGAATTGGCACACTAATTGGTCCAAACAAAAAAATATCAGGCTTCCCCCACTGAGACCAGGTCCTCAGTGGTGCGTCTACAGCAGGTATCCTGCTGTACTCCACCTAGTGACAGAAACATGTGACCACCTAAGGTCACTCTGCCTCTCATGAGTTTCTAGGTAGGCTGGGTGCCAAAACCTTACAGCTCCCACAGAAACTGTGAAAGCTGGAGGTGCCAAGCAGTACATAGAATGGAGTACTCCCATAGTGTCCTTTCCCCAGATCAAGTGTAGTAATGTTTGTGGCTAAAATTGACCCAAGCAACCTAAATTCTCACAAACAAAACTTCCAGAGTCCGTATATTTTGCCACCGATGTACATTATAGAGATCTCTGAAGGGTTGTGAGAAGGCTCTGCACAAGCATGTGGTAGATAGTGAACTTGCTATATTAATCCCCTTCCAAAGCATGTGGCGTTCCAGTGAGGAGGATGCAATGTATGTGCTTCAGGTTGTTTATTACGTGTACTTGAGATAAACACACAGGAGTAAATGTAGTCCATAAGAATCTATCCTTCTCAACTCTGTGAAAAAACATGTCCTGGACAAGATGGAGTCAAGATACTCAAATTAAGCGCAAGACAGGATGTGACTTTATCAAGGAAAGGAGGAGGAACATAAGAGCAAAGATATATGGGAAATACATCATCCAACATAACCATTGCAAATAGTAGCCACAGGGTGGCAGCATACCATACCAAATATTGCATATAATAAACTAACATTAATACACATGTAATATTAATGGCGACAACTGGAAGCCATAGCTGCGCATACCGTACATGTCACTCTTTATAATCACCAGAGCCGAATAGGACAACACTCCTGCAGTCCAGGTGTCAGCACACCTGGTCACGAGGTCGACAAGTGCTCTGATTTGGGGAAGGATTTGAATGAGCAACTGCTTATTTTCTTACTATTTTAGACAATGAAGGAATCTATGCAGAGGAAAAAAAATGCTCATTTATAGCAAAAACTACAAAAGCCCGATGTTAGCTGGAAGTCATTAAAGGGGTTGTCTCACTACAAGGACTGCTGCTTTTTATGTTAAAGATCTTGCAGAAACAAGTCACTTTGTTAATGCTGTCCACTTAACAGTGTCCTACCTATTCTGAGATATCCTCTTGGAGGGCTGATCAGCTCCTCAGGCTCACTATAGCTAAGGATCTGTTTGATCACTCATGATAGGCTGCCAGCACTGATGTATGTCGCTATAGCTACAGACTTGGCTTCTAACGTGCTTTGCATAGTGGAAGAAGTAAACCCGACCTGAATTCAAACTGAAAACCAAGAAAACAGACTGAGGCACAGATGATCATGTTAGTGAGACAACCCCTTTAAGAGAATTCTTTATGGTTTTGTTCCGTGTTTCTTCCACCATAGGCCTCCATTGTATTTTTGCTAAAAAGATAAAGTCTGGGCCTTATGTATGAAAACTGTCTGGCAGTAAGGGTATGTTCACTCTGTTTTGGATCCGAAAAACGCACCAAAGTGATGCGCGTAAATCGCATCCAACAGCAGGAATGAATATATATATATTCATTCTGCATGTTGGATGCGATTTACGCATCACCATTTTGAATGAAATCGTATTATGTGTGTGTTATATTATTAATATATAAATATATTATATATATATATATATTCATTCTTGCGTGTTGGATGCGATTTAGCATCACTTTTGACATGAAATATATTATATATGATCTATATGTATCTTGTATGTGTGTTTATATATATAATATACTATTTATCATATATATATATATAATATCTATATATATTAGATATTTAGTTTATATATATATATGTATGTATTATATATATATATATATATATATATATATATTTATATAATATATATAATATATCTATATATATCGTGTGAATACCAGTACTCCGGAATACACGATTACTTTTAATTTTTCCCTGGTAGGAGAATCAGATACATTTCATCTACTCTGAGTACACACAGGTTTCTCTGGTTACTGTCCTGCTCTCACCTTCTCTCTCTGCTCCTTGTTTTATCTGAGAGCAGGGAGTGACCACAGCTCAGCACACAGGACGCTGGCAGCTTGAGAACAGTGTGTTATCGCTACCAAACTAATTACTTTTGATGGTTTACTTTGAGATCTAGAGAGTGAAGAACAAAAACTCTCTGCACCTCAGAATATACATATCTCCTGCTCTCATGTCACTACAATTAGTAGAGCTTTGAATATGGAGCTGATGTGCTAATCACTGCTATAGAACCACACACATTTTAACCAGGAAGAGTGAGGAAGCATTAATGTAAAGCTGCTTGTGGCTCTGTGAAACAAGCTGGTGAGACAACCATTAACCTTGTGATTCTTGTTCTATTGTCACACAGAAGAGGCAGTTGCTGGAGATGAAAGAGACGATGAGACTAAATAAAGAGAAGCTCTACATGCAAGACTAGAGCATCCGGTGGCAGCACATCTCCCCGAGTCCCTCATTATTGCACTCTGTATATGGCGGCTGTGATGTATATGACTACATGATATAAAACTACAGTAAAGAGCTGTTTTCTATGTACTGGAGATGTCTCATTCACTTTGTTCTGAATTTGTACATTGCTCAGTGTTCTATTAGCAGCCCTAAACCAGATTGATATGGGCGGGTAGGCATTAGAAAATGCAAGCTGTGAACTGACTCTTAAAGGGATTGTCCACCTCCCTTTTTTTTAGGTACAAATATGCTGCTGTCCTATAAGGGTATGTTCAGACGGCTTATTTTGCCGGGTATTTCGGTGCTCATTTTGCCGTGTATTGCGCTTTATAAGCGCCGAAATGCGCACCGCAATTACAGTAATTCATAGCTCCCATAGAGAGCTATGGATTATATGTCATCTCCCGCCGTGTGTACAATACGATCGTATTGTACGAGCGGGGAGAGAATTGACATGTCAATTGTTCGCGGCGCTTACGCTCTGCTGATAATGCAAGTCAGTGTGGCCGGCTAGGCGTTCCCCCGCCCCCCATAAGCCCCACACCCCCTCGCTTTGGAATTACGTGCTGTTCACACAGTGTATTGCGGCGCGTACTTTATGCGTACAATACGCGGTGTGAACATACCCTAAGAAGATTTTAAAAAAACACGATTGTACTGATCTCGTTCAGAGATAATTCTGCGGTGTCTTCTTGACTTCGACTCTGGTGTTGGATCATGAGGCACTGCAGCCACTGATTGGCTGCAGCAGTCACGTGACACTACTTGATTCGAGTCTTCAGTTTAAATGGAGTCTATACCCTATTTTTTTTTTTTTTTTTTTTTTTACTAAAACCATATCCTTTACCATATTGTTTTATTCTTGGCTATTTTTATTTTCATATTAGATTTTTTTTTTTTTTTATTTCTGCTTTCTGTATATGATTATGGAGGCGGCCATTTTGCCGGAGCTGCTTTTAACAGCATTTATAGAGATGTTTGCTAGCGTACAGGGCATGGAGCCTGTGAAACGGAGAGACCCATTGACTTCTGTAGTGAGAGTTTTCTAGGCTCTGTGACCTGGGAAGAAGACTGTGCAGGAAGGAGAGAGGGTGAACTGTGACATCTTCTATTGTGTAATTCTGCCTGTGCTGATAATGAGGAGACTGCAACTGCTGAAAAGTTTTCTTTCCAGAACAGTGTCAGACCATTATGAGGCCTAGTGGCCAATGTAAAAAAAAAAAACCTGCAGGATTTTTTAAAAATTTTTTTATGTCAAACACTTTTTTTTTTTTTTTAGGAATTTTTGATTGTGTTTTTATTTCATATTACTATCAATATAAGTTAAACAATAGTTCATTTTCTTATGACACATTCAGTTTAACCCAATGGGGTTTGCGGCACCACAGCAATACTGAGAACAGGGCTGTAATTCATAGCCACGTTCCTAGTGCAGCCTCTGCAAGCACTGGGGAGCAGAGGAAACCTCTGCTCCCTAGCGCTTAACCCTGTGAGCGCTGTGATTTGTGACTGCAGCATGATCAAAGGGCTTTACCTTGCTCTGTCCTGGTGATCAGGACTCCCGGTGACCCGACAGAGCCCAGGGAATGGCTGCACAGTCAGCCCTGAGGACGTAGAGTAGCCCCAGGGCTGTCTGCGTAAGAAGCCAGCGATCAGGGCAGACTGTGCTGTCCTGATCACTGTCTGTGTCAGACTGACACAGATTATAATGTAATAGCATATATGAATATGCTCATATACATTACTTAAAAAAATGTAAAACAGTTAGCCCTTCATGGGATTTTTTTTTAAAAACACAAAAAAAAGTGTAGATAAATAAATAATAAAAATATTTAATAAAAAATAATTGTACATCCATTACATACACACACAAAAAACCCTAAACAGGGATTCGAACATAGGACCCTTTTGCCTGGAGGCAAAAACTTTACCTCTCAGCTACTCACAATGTAGACTTAATAAACACTTATTAAGTGTGAAATGTGAATGGTGTAAAAAAAAAGTGGAAAAAAAATTATTGCAGATTTTTTTTTTTCAATTTTTTTAAGTGAACTTCAACTATTCCCCCCCCAAAGTACAACTTGTTCCAAATAAAACGAGGCCTCATACAACTTCGTCATTGAAAAAATAAAAAAAATTACGGCTGCTGAAATGCTAAACAATGTTTGGTCTTTAAAAATACTTTTAAAGGCGTTCGGCTTAAAGGGAACCTGTCACATAGGCTATGCCCCCCTTGCTGAGGGCAGCACAGGCTAGTGTCAGACAGATTATAATGTAATACATTTAAAAAAAATGTAACACAGTTCTCCCTTTATGGGGTTCAAAAAAAAAAGTAAAAAAAAACATAAGTGTAAAAAAAAAAGGAATAAAAAAATAAAAAATAAAATATTTAAAAAAAAATAATTGTGAAATACATTACAACACAAAAAACCCTACACATATTAGGTTCCACACGACCGTAATAACCTGTAGAATTAATCTAACACGTTTTTAAAGGGTTTTAAAAGTGAAGGGTGTAAAAAAAAAAAAATACTGCAATTATTTATAAGTGAACTTAAACTATTCCCCATAAAGTAAAACTTGTCTCGAATAAACGAGGCCTCCCAACTGCGTCATTGAAAAAATAAAAAAGTTACAACTGTTGAAACGCAAGGAGGCAAAAACTAAAAAATGTTCTGGTCATTAACTACTTTTCAGGCGTGCGGCTTAAGGGGTTAATAGATATGGCTCGCATTATATAAGCCATTGAATAAATTTGCCCCACTGTGTTAGGCCTAGTGCAGGGCCTGGTTTGTGGGCCCCCAAAAAACAGCCTTTCTCTCAGGCCCCACTCTCTGCCTAATCCGCTATATGTGCTTTTGCATTATGAGTTCTGATCTTCAAATTGACAAAAGCTGGCCCCATGGACGGCACATTACTCCTGAGCATCACTGTCCTTACAATGATAATACCGGGTGATTCAAACAGAGTGGAGCCAAATGAGAGCCTCACTATTCATAACCCAGAGAACATAACACACACATTAATTAACATACAAACACTATACAATTTTTTGATTTCCATTGGTAACACAGCAGATGTATAGGTTGTAGTCCAGCTTTGCCCAGACACGTGCCAGCATTTCCTCGGATATGGACGCCACTGTCTCAGGTTGTTCTGATCCTGTGGCTGTGGGGGAAGATATACTGAGTCCTTGATGTAGCCTCCCAGAAAGAAGTCGCAGGTTGTTAGGTCTGGTGATCACTTAGGCCAGAACAACTGTGGTGAATCTTTGCTTCCAGTGCTGCCGATCCAGTGTCCCAGAAGAGTCAGGAACCAGTGAATGTGTAAATGGAGATGTGGAGGTGACCATCCTGCGGATAGACTATATTTGGCAGCTCTTCCTCTATCTGTGGCATAAGCCGTTCCTCTAATGTACAGGTGTCAAACTGCGGCCCTCCAGCTGTTGGGAAACTACAACTCCCATCATGCATTTGTATAATCTATAACTGTGGGCATCATGGGAGTTGTAGTTTCCCAACAGCTTCGGGGGCTGCAGTTTGACACCCCTGCTGGTCTAATGTGCTCAGGTATAAGCAGCCAGAGACCAGATCCTCGGCAACAATGAAGGGACTGTAGACTTTGTGCCTGCTGATTGCACAGAACACATTTACTTTGGGTGAGTCCCTCATCTGCTTGATAAAGGCTCATGGTATTTTTGTGCCCCAACCTCTAACATTGTAGTAATTGACTTTTCCACAGCCACAGGATATGAAACATTGCTTGCTCTGTAAACCAACCTTTTATAGTAATGGCGTAACTGCAGACTATCGAATTCACCGACTTTTTCTCCTACTCAATTCAGGTTTTGCCCAATACAACCAAATATTTGATTTTTATGATCTTTTTCACATGAAGCAATGTAAAAATGTGATGTTTTGTAACTTATGAATTTCTATGCAGAGCGCATTTACCAAATCTACTCTGAACGTTTCGCTGTCACCACAGATCTCGTTCTTACAGTTTATGATAGTGTTAATCCTGAATTTACTAGGACAGTCCAGGGCTTGCAGCTGCTGTCCAAACATATCTTCAAGGTCCCGCTCACTGATGCAAAACCTGTACCAGGGCCTCCAACCTTCACTTATTAATCACAGTACTGCTGTTTTCTTAGGGTGCTTTCACACGGTGCGTTTTTGGTGCATTTTTGATGCGTTCTTTGTGCAGGAAGGCACAGCAATTAATGCTGTACGTTGCTGCACAAAAATCGTGGCAAAAATCACAACGAAAATTGCGGTAAAATCACGATTTTTGCGTTTTTTTGTGCAGCAATGTAATTGCTGTGCCTTCCTGCACAAAAAACGCACTGTGTGAAAGCACCCTTATGGGCCATATCAAGAACCAGGATCTGGTGCGACTATAACCTCTGTACCCTCTATAAATATGTCAGTGCTTTTAACCTGGCAGAAGCCAAACTTTGGCAAGGAAAAAAGGCAGCCACCTGGAAGTGGTCACTGATGATCACATCTTGCTGGAGGCGGATAGAGGATATACATGTGTTTACTACAGCTAGGACTGACTAGTGCTGTCATAGTATTGTTCACACTGTGGCAGAGCGACTGCTGGTAGTCGCATGATCCTGCCACTAGAGGGTCTATGGCCGGAGACCCTCTGCAGATGCGCCACCGAGGAACTGGGCTCGGGTGGGAAAAGCCACCTATTTTGTGTCAGTGTTATATTACCGACACTTACGGTAGCGGCTAGAATAGCTGCAAGGCAGCTAGGTATGGGGTGGCTTTTCCGGGACAGCTATAGTGTCGGGAGGGTGGCTGTCCCCGCATTCCAGGTCCCTGGGTTCCAGCCCAGATATTGGACATCTCTGAGGCCTAAAAAGCCTAGTATCTCCAGGTGATCGGGGGGCGTGGCTGTTACCTGAAGGTGTGAAGCAGCAGAGCTGAGAGAGAGCTCTGGCCCCCAGAGGCTACAGGGAAGCCTAGGACACAGTGTGGAAACTGTATTGTTGAGGGGCTGTGTGATAGGCACAGACCTCGGGACAGAGAGGGTCTCTGTAAGTAAGTTAGTGGCCCGACGGCCAAGGATTTTATTTTATGTGCTTTGTTTTGTACACTGTGTGCCTTAATAAAGTTGGCTGAAGCACTACAGTGAAGCCTAGTGTCGGAGTGCCATTATCGTTCTACCAAGGACGGCGATCCAAAGCGAGAAACGGACGGGCCAAGATGGCGTCCCAGAGCTGAGCGGCAGCTTACAACACTTTATATTGTCACACACAGTGCACGGCTGTGAACCAAAAAATGTGTTAAAAATGACCTCTTAGCTCTCCTGACACATCAGTTTTAGTTAATACTTGCATTCGGTTTGGAAAGAATCTGAAGCTTTTCGCCGTCTTTCTGTTAGGGTGCGATCACACGGCAATGACAAAATACCGGTCGGATTTTCCAACCAGTATTTTGCCTTTTTTTGCACGTAAGGGGACGGCTTTTGTCCACGGTGAGCGGATTCCCCGTCCCCTTTCATATTCACATGTTCATGTTCTGTCCAAAAGTCATGCGGAAGAATAATCATGTTCTAAGTTTTTAGGAACGCCCGCATGTACAAAACCAGTCAGTTTACAGACTGTTTTCAAATCCGAAAACCATCTGTAAAACCAACTAAAAACCAGTGCTGTGGGGACGGGCCATTGGACGTTACCATTCCTATGTCAATAGGACATTTCTCTCATCAGTCTAAGGCTACATGCCGTCCAAAATCTGACAGCATATTAACATCACTGTACCGTGGTGTTTGCCGCAGGTTTGCGCTAAGAACCACGCTCGGTTTTCAGATTACAAATTCCACAGTAGAAAATCCGAGCTCTGCAGACTACAGCACAGATTTTCTATTGCTGTTTTATATGGGCACAGGATTACAGTCGGAATCTTACGGATTCCAAATACTGAATCCCCTTAGGCTACGTTCACACGGCTTATTGCAGTGCACAGGGCCGCCGTTAGGGCAGTACAGCCCGTAGGGCAGTACGGGGCCCAGCAGATTTGTGAAGCATGGGGGGGCCCTACCATATCAGCTATTTGTAGGCTGGGGGGCTCTGATGCTTCAGCTGTATGGGGCCCTGAAATTTCTGATGGCAGCCCTGGCGGTGCATAAAGTACGCGACGCAATACGCCGTGTGTTTTGGAACCACGCGCTGATCAGCGTGTAATTCTAAAGCACAGGGAGGCCGGCAACCGGCCGGCTCCATAGACATTCATTGTCAGCAGCGCATAATCGGCGCTAACAATTGACATGTCAATTCTCCACCCGCGCGTACAATACGATCATATTGTACGCGCGGGAGATGACGCGTAATCCATAGCTCTCTATGAATTACCGTATTTCGCCGTGCATTTCGCCGCGCATTGCGCTTTATACGCAGCAAAATGCGCGCCGCAATACGCAGCTAAATAAGCGTGTGAACATGCCCTTAAACATCCGACTGTAATCCTGCGCTGTGTAGACAGGGCCTTAAGCTGTTTTTTTAACCAAGTTTTATTTAAAAAAAAATGGTACAACAATAAAAGGGTTACAATAGTATATATACTTAGTATACATACCTCCCAAGTGCCCCGATTTTGGAGGGACCGTCCCTATTTTTAACCCTTGTCCCTCTTTGCTCTATAAATGTCCCTCTTTTTCATTTGGGAAATAGATTTGCGTGAATAAACTATCTTGCTGTAAAAAGTATCTGATTGCTTCCTCGCTGTATATTGATAAATCCAACAATTCCCACATATATAGAGCACGGGAATATCAATAATCAAAATGCAAGCCTAGAAAAAATATTCCTTTAAAACATAACCTTTAATTTACAGCAATTAAAATATAAATAAATTAGTACATAGATAAGGGATGAATATAGGGGAAGTCTAGCTGCACTGTGTCCTATTATCTCTAACGCTAATGATTATCCCTCAGCAGAACCCCGCCCCAAAAAGGGCGACCCCGCAACACTCCTCTGCTAATCCCTACAACCGACCCTGCCCTACCTATAATGGACGCAGTGAGTAGGGAAAACGTAATAGCAGAATAAACAAAAGAGCTATAGCAGTGTCATACAACAAAGTTAAATAGTAGATAAGTATATACTGTGCCACATAAAATATGTGCAAAACAACCCCCCCACTCGCTGTATATTACATAACAACTTACTTAAGATTTCATCATTGGATACAAAGCAATCCTGAAAATGTCTCCTTTTTTGCAAATCTAAAAATTTGGCATGTGTGTGTTTGGGCGTGGTTAGAGGCGTGTCCTTGTGTGATATAATGTGTTTGGGTGTGGTTAGAGGTGGCCTGATGTGTCCCTCTTTGTAAACTCTAAAAGTTGGGAGGTATGAGATTAGGGTTATTAAATA
Organism: Phyllomedusa bahiana; assembly: GCA_025379985.1. NCBI lineage: Eukaryota > Metazoa > Chordata > Amphibia > Anura > Hylidae > Phyllomedusa > Phyllomedusa bahiana. Next base: position 270,149 of record JAODAL010000768.1, read on the forward strand.
TTTGGTACATCAAAACATATATATGAAGTACAATCACAGGAATACCAAATTCCCAAATTCCTATTATTCCCCATGAATCTAAAATACATCAACTAAATGGCTAAGATAACCACCTTCATTGATTTTTAATATATAACGCCATAAAACAACTAAAAACCCATAGGGAAGGTAACAATGACCTACTATTCTTCCTTAGACTCCAAAATCTAATCTCCCTAGTGATACTTTCAGTTTTTCTGTTACGTAGTATGAGGTAAATACAAAAGGTTCTATAGTGGTCCTAAAGGGGTTATCTGAGAGTTTAATTATTTTATAGAACACTATAAACATTTATATACTGAAAAGTAAAGACATCCCACCACCGTCATGTGTTTCTTTTCTTCTATTTTGCCTCCTTATTCATCTATCATAAGATCAGTGAAACTTCCTGGTTGTGGGAGTGTCAGTAGTTCTCCTGCAGCTATTTCCTACAAGTCCCAGAATCCCTTGCAGTTACAATCTAGGACTTTCCTGCACCGCCCTAAACACCCTTATATCATCATTCTCAGACATGTACACCTCATGCCCCTGCATCTCTGCTCCAGTTTACTTTCTAGTTATTTGCAGCAGGATAACCTATCCCCCACAACAATTAGTTTTTGATCATGGGAAAGCTGTAAGGGATGTGGTATCGTCCCTGCACCCAGTGATGTCAGGGCAGAATCTCATGATGCTTTACCCTGGCGCCAGTACTATATAGAGAGCAGAAGGCAGACTTTTTTTTCTGACTGCTGCTGGATAATCTCGGAGGTCCTAATGCACATTCAGCCAATCAAACAATGCAAGTCTTCTGACCATTTCCTCATATGATAAAAGGTAAAGAGAGTGCGCAGTAATGCACTACGGACACATAGTGTTCACTGTATGTGTATAACACCCTCCTATCAGCACCTCTGTTTACATAGTGACTGATGAGTCAATGTATGCAGCCAGCTCTTCTCAGGTCACACCCACTACAAGGGAGTGTTTCTGAGCTGAGCCTGGCTTCAAAGCACACCCACTGAGTGACGACAAAAATGTCCATTCAGGCCATGTGATTTATGGACATCACATGGTATGCAGGTAGGAAGGAGGGGAGTAAAGGGCTCTCTGCCTGGTTTTGCAGAGCAGAACAGGTAAATAATTTTTAATGAGAATCAGTTACAATAACAAATAAAAAACCCTTTAATTTTTCCATATCAAAATATTTTCTCAACAAAGGAATTCCATTCTTTTGGAATCTGTGGATTTTTCTTTACATCTCTCCACTAAAAGTGTAACAGAAAAACTATTGTGCAATCAAAATGTCCTTGGACTCCTCTTTCTTGGCAATATAATGAAATAGACAACATTGCGGTTCCAAGGGAATCCTAGTTCTCCACGTATCCTTCAGAAAAGCTACAACCTCTCTCAGTGACACCCAATAGGTCACCTGCTCACTGACCCCCCCGACACGTCACCCGCTCACTGACCCCCCCCCGACACGTCCCCGCTCACTGACCCCCCCCCCGACACGTCCCCGCTCACTGACCCCCCCGACACGTCCCCGCTCACTGACCCCCCCCGACACGTCACCCGCTCACTCTGACCCCACCCCACCCCGACACGTCACCCCCACCTGCTCACGAGACACCCCTCGACACGTCACCCGCTCACCCCCCCGACACGTCACCCGCTCACTGACCCCCCCCCGACACGTCACCCGCTCACTGACCCCCCCGACACGTCACCCGCTCACTGACCCCCCCGACACGTCACCCGCTCACTGACCCCCGACACGTCACCCGCTCACTGACCCCCCCGACACGTCACCCGCTCACTGACCCCCCCGACACCTCACCCGCTCACTGACCCCGCCCGCCCCCGAGCACTCTCCCCGCTCACAGAACCCCCCCACGACACCCCCCCCCCGCTCACTGACCCCCCGACACGTCACCCGCTCACTGACCCCCCGACACGTCACCCGCTCACTGACCCCCCGACACGTCACCCGCTCACTGACCCCCCCGACAGCCCCTCACCGACCCCGCTCACCTCGACCCCCCCGACACCTCACCCGCTCTATGACCCCCCCGACACGTCACCCGCTCACTGACCCCCCCGACACGTCACCCGCTCACTGACCCCCCCGACACGTCACCCGCTCACTGACCCCCCCCGACACGTCACCCGCTCACTGACCCCCGACACGTCACCCGCTCACTGACCCCCCCCGACACGTCACCCGCTCACTGACCCCCCCGACACGTCACCCGCTCACTGACCACGAGACACTTCTCCCGCTCACTGACCCCCCGACACGTCACCCGCTCACTGACCCCCCCCCGACACGTCACCCGCTCACTGACCCCCCCGACACGTCACCCGCTCACTGACCCCCGACACATCACCCGCTCACTGACCCCGACACGTCACCCGCTCACTGACCCCCCGACACGTCACCCGCTCACCGCCCCCCGCCACGTCACCCGCTCACTCACCCCCCCCGACACGTCACCCGCTCACTGACCCCGACACGTCACCCGCTCACTGACCCCCCCGACTCGTCACCCGCTCACTGACCCCCTCCCCCCCCCGACACGTCACCCGCTCACTGACCCCCCCGACACGTCACCCGCTCACTGACCCCCCCCGACACGTCACCCGCTCACTGACCCCCCCGACACGTCACCCGCTCACTGACCCCCCCGACACGTCACCCGCTCACTGACCCCCCCGACACGTCACCCGCTCACTGACCCCCCCCGACACGTCACCCGCTCACTGACCCCCCCCCCCGACACGTCACCCGCTCACTGACCCCCGACACGTCACCCGCTCACTGACCCCCCGACACATCTCACGCTCACTGACCCCGACCCGTCCCCGCTCACTGACCCCCCCGACACGTCACCCGCTCACTGACCCCCCCGACACCTCACCCGCTCACTGACCCCCCGACACTCACCCGCTCACCCGACCCCCGACCGTACACCCCCAAACCCCTCACTGACCCCCCCCGACACATCACCCGCTCACTGACCCCCCGACACCTCTCCCGCTCACTGACCCCCCCCGACACGTCACCCGCTCACTGACCCCCCCGACACGTCACCCGCTCACTGACCCCCCGACACGTCACCCGCTCACTGACCCCCCCCACACTCACCGCACACTGACCCCCCGACACGTCCCCGCTCACTGACCCCCCCCGACAAGTCACCCGCTCACTGACCCCCCCGACACGTCACCCGCTCACTGACCCCCCCCGACACGTCACCCCGCTCACTGACCCCCCCCCCCACACTCACCCCCCTCACTGACCCCCCCGACACTCACCCCCTCACTACCCCCCCGACACACCGCTCACCCGCTCACTGACCCCCCCGACACGTCACCGCTCACTGACCCCCCCGACACGTCACCCCCTCACTGACCCCCCCGACACATCACCCGCTCACGACCCCGACAACCCACCCCGCTACTGACACCCCCCCCGACACCACCCCCAGACCCCAACTACCCCCACCCCACACTCCCCCCTCACAAACCTACACCCCCCCGACACTCACCCGCTCAAATGACCCCCGAAGCCACCCGTATACGCCCCCCCCGACACTCACCCCGCTCAAAGACCCCCCCGAACGTCACCCGCTCACCCGACCCCCCCGACACGTCACCCGCCACGACCCCCCCACCTACCCGCCCCGACCCCCCGACAAGACCCTACAACCCCCGACACTTTACCCTCTCACTGAACCCCCCCGACACGCCCCGCTCAAATAAACCCCCCGACACGCCACCCGCTCACTGACCCCCCCCCCGACACGTCCCCGTCATGCCCCCCCCCGACACTCCCCGCTCCAAACCCCCCCCCACACTCACCCCCACTGACCCCCACACACCCCCGCTCATGACCCCCCCCCACACTCACCCGCTCACTGACCCCCCCCACATCACCCCCCCCTGACCCCCCCCCCACACTCACCCCCTAACTGACCCCGACCGCCCCCCTCACTGACCCCCCGCAGTCACCCGTCACTGACC